>CM046852.1:4109815-4242315 GCA_025618425.1 Heliocidaris tuberculata
TCCTACCTCTACTACCATCCTACCTCTTTCACCATCCTAACTCTGCTATCCGTGCTACCACCTCCTTCAACCATCCTTCCACTCCAACAACCGTCCACCATCTACTACCCTTCCTACCGTCCTACCTCTGCTACCATCCTACCTTTAATACCATCCTACCTTTACATCCATCCAACCTGGAACCCTCCCACCATCCTTCCTCTACTATCCTCCTACTTCTGTAGTGCCATTCTTCTCTCGTACCGCCCCCCCCCCCCCACATATAAACAAAATATTTTAAAATGAGCATGGTAATAGCAGAGGCGTGGGGATGGGACATAATTATGCATTCTTCGGAGGTTTAGGCTCAATACGGGCTACACAGTTGAGTAGAAGAAAATATTGGGGGAGCAACTGCCCACTCTGCCTTTAGAACCGACACTTCTACCAGGTGACATCGCAATCATTCTACGTTCACTTCCCTCCCCCAACTCAGTGTTAAATTCATTATCGATGTTAAGGTTAGGTTTAGTGTTAGAGTAATAATTTTCCTCAACCCGTCCACCCCCCCCCCAAAAAAAAAAAGAGAGAGCGAGAGAGCGAGAGAGAGAGATAGAGAGTGAGAGAGCGCACGCAGAATTTAACATCTGAGGATATTTGTATTTTCTTACTGGAAACCATTAAGAATATTCGGCACCACCCCTATTCCTTTTCAGTTTGAATGATCTACTTTAAATATTGTGCATATGATATAACATGATTTTTAGGCACTATTATATTCCAGTGTTAATGTAAATTGACCTTTAAACATGTTAAACCCGGTAACAAATTTATGTTAAAACATTACAAGTGGAGCTATGGGATATTGGCTCATAATTGCTTCACTCTGAAAGAGGAATTGATGTCTCAAAAACAACAGTAATTAACATCAAATCTTATCATCGTAGATAAGATTGACTGTTGCATTCTTAATAATTTCCTTTGATCTCCCGTTGTTTGATTTCACAATCGTTAAAAAAAATCCCTAATTGATTATTTTACAGTATGGTTGTAAACATTGAGTAATACTGTGAGTAGATAAAAGATTTACAATCAGAACTTCTACAGCAAAGTTTGCTTACTCAGAATAAAAATGACAGAAAATTTCGAAGTATGTAATAGCTATGGAGGGAAAAGTCGTGTATTTAGATCTGGGAAGTGAACTACACATGGTATTTTTTCTGTGATCTGAAGCGCCCACAGCTGCAATTCCATTTTTTTTTCACCTTTTCTTCTCTTGGGGTATTCAAATGGGGGCGTACGCTGGCTCCACGCTATGCTCAATTCAATTAAAATATTGTTAGTCATGCACAAAAATAAAGATACAGTTGGCACGAAAATCATTCTCTGGATACGCCATCGTAGAGTACTACTGTCGTTTTGAGGAACAGGTAAGGGAGAAGGAAAGAGAATGCTATACTGTCTTGTGGGCCTATTGCAAGAGAGTTAAGAGTTATAGGTCTTTAGGGGGCTGTTATAGAGTATGAAGAAAGCATGATCATGCCTGCATTAACGTAAAGAAGATGTGGGGGGGGGGGGAGAGAAAGAAAGAGAAAGAGATTGAGCGAGTGAAGGAAAAAAGGGGAGGGGTAGAGAGAAAGATAGATTTTTAAAAAAGAAAAAAGGGAGGGGGAATAAGGAAAGGGAGGGGAGTAAGAAAAGGAAAATGACGAGACAAGGGGAAAGATAAGTAATAAGTACAGAGAGAGAGAGAAAGAGAGGTCTGAGAGGAGAGTGAATGAGACAGAAATTTAAATTTTAAAAAGGTAGGCATAGTAGGGAGATAGATTAAGAGAGAGAAAAAAAATTGTAGAAATATAAATTGACAGAAACAGAGAGGAAGGGATCGGTTAAAGATTGAAGCAAAGAAAGGGGGAATAGAGACAAACAGACGGATAGACAGTGAGACAGACATTGATTAAATTGAGAGAGAGAGAGAGAGAGAGAGAGAGAGAGAGAGGTTGAATTGATTTTCTCATGCAGACAACCTTCTGTGTCTATCCTCGCAAATTTTCCGATGAAAACAAATTGAAGGGTACAAATTGACATGTTTTGACTGTTTTAGTCTGTCGATGGGATAAACAGATCCCTTGTAATAGTGACTGATTGAAAACGGCATGTTACCTATATTCATTTTGCGGAGGCTTTTTTTAAAAAAGCTTTTAGAATTGTGTGTTTCTGGTTCAAATTCAATATTATCAAAACAATTCCTCCTTTAGGCATAAGCCCTATATTCCAAGAACACTGCCTCTATATACATATTTAAGCCTTTGTTATTCGCCTGATATCCCCCCCCCCCCCCTCTCTCTCTCTCTCTCTCTCTCTCTCTCTCTCTCTCTCTCTCTCCTCTATTCTCTTTCTCTCTCTCTCTCTCTCTCTCTCTCTCTCTCTCTCTATCATCTTTATCTCCCCCTCTCTCTCTTTCTCTCTATCTCTCTCCAATATCTTTATCTTTTATTTTATATCCCAGTGCACTGCTCTCCCCCCCCCCCTCTCTCTCTTTCACTCTCCTTCTCCCTCCTCTCTCCCGATCTCCTTATCTCTTTCTCCCTCTCCATCTCCCCCACACTGAGAACCTTGCTCCAATCCTGTGTAGAAGACATCAAACCTAGTCATTCTTAATCATAATTCCCAATTGCCGGATATGTTATATGATTTCCTGTCATTTCATATTTCCTTCCATAGATCATGTCATGCAATGATGACAGGACGAGCATCGCAGCATAAAATTCACACTGACCAATTATAATGCATGGGCCGCGGAACCAGGGGGGGGGGTGGGCTGGGGCTGTAGCCCCCCCCCCCCCTACGCGCACACACACACACACACACTTTTTTGAGTGGACACGTTTCATAAAATCTCGGGAAAAAAGTTCGAAAATTGTCATTAATGAGTGAAATCAAATCAGCCCCCCCCCCCTTTCAAAAACGCTCAAAGTCCCGATCCGAAAGACGTGACTGAGATTCGAACCTTGGTCCGATCAGAGTCAGTTTGTAGGCGAATACAAAGAGCTGCCCGTAGACGTTACCGCTAGATCAACTCCTGATCCATGGATCCCTCTGTGTTACACTTTCCCTTTTATTCTGATTTTTAAATATACCAGTAAACCCGGGGCGGATCTAGACTTTTGAAGACAGGGAACACTGATTCCGAAAAATATCTGACAAGCAAAATAAGATTAAGGTTATCACAATTTAAGGAGCATTTTAGGTCAATATAATTAAGAGGGGACACATTTCTTGGGGTTGTACTTCATTTATATATACCCATATCGGTCTTAAAATGGGACATGGGCCAAGTGCTCACCCCTAAAGCCGCCAGTGCTATAAACCCAAGTTATTTCAAATTTTTTTATTAATTTTTTTTTAATTTATTGATATTTCATCAGGGTAGTCCATTCAACAAAAGTTGATCTTCCATGGGGCCCTGAAATACAACAAAACTATATACAATTAAAATGATTTGAAATACAATAAGAGGAGCATACATCAATTAAGCAATAACATAAGTAATTATAAACGAATTCAATAAAATTGTACCAAAACTAAACCACAATAAATAATCCGTGTCAATAATCATAACTATTAAGCTTGCTGATGTGGGTAAGGATAAAAAATGAAAATATAAAGAATGGGAGACAGAGAAAGGAAAGAGAGGAAATAAGGAATAAGAATTAGGCATGGAGAAAGAGAGAGAGGTGGCGGAAGTGTAGGGAGGGAAGAGCAACAAAAAAAAAAAAAAAAAAAAAAAAAGAAAGAGAGAGAGAAAAAAAAAACCGTGGAGCAGAAAAACAATGTTAATGCGAAACAGTGACATATTCTTCAGCAATATCTTAACTTATATTCAGAAAAATTCTTATAATATTCAATATGAATCCTTCTCTCTCCTCTCTCCCGAGATGTTGTCATTAAACAAAGAACAGGACAATACAAAGTCGAAAAATTATACGACAGATAGGCGATTAATTTTGAAAGAAATTCATTTGAATTGTCTAGAAGCTATATTAGAAGAGGTTTATTACAAAATTAATGCTTGAGCAATATTTTTTTTTCCTCCTGGAAGTGATAATGTATTGCACAACGTTACAAACTTTTCATGAACATATTTTGAAGGGTTTTACCATACAGTCCTCAAGTATTTCCTTTTAAAACCACCGTTTTCACTTGTTTTGCTGGTTTGAAACGACCTCAGTAGCCGGATGTTTTTACTTTACAGGTTTTTCCTCATTATAATCCATGGAAGATGGCCAAACAAACGACAAAAATTCAGGAAAAGGGAAAACCAAGGGGATAAAGTTCATGAGAATACCAATTTCATGTTACTCTTACGTTCAATGAACCAATTACCTGACTTATGGGAATCTTGATTAATTTCTGTCATTTTGTTTCTATGAAGTGTTGTTAGAAATTTTACCCATTTCATTTTAAAACAAGCTTTCGTTCCAACAAAATATCAGGAACAGATTAACAATTTATTAGGGAATATAAGAAGTTAAATTGATCATGTTGATTTGGGGGGGGGGGGGGAATCGATGGAATGGGGGCGGGTTGCTCAATATGTTGTTGTTGGTTTTCGTTGTTTGTTTGTTTGTTTGTTTTTGTTTTTGTTTTTGTTTTTGTTTTTGTTGTTTAATTGAAGTAGGCTACCGTTTAACATTAAATCATTAAAACGTAAGTTCAATCAATTTAGGATAAGCTGAAGTAAACAGACACTCAACTTCACCAAAATGAAATTTAATGAAATTTAGAGATATTTCCCCCGATTCAATTTCCCTTCACCATGTAATTTTGTTGCGCCCTATCCCCCCCCCCCCCCCCGCCGGGCCCCCTTCACACACACACACACACACACACACACTCTCTCTCTCTCTCTCTCTCTCTCTCTCTCTCTCTCTCTTTCTCTCTCTCTCTCGCTCTCTCTCTCTCTCTCTTTCTCTGTCATTCTTTGTTGTAGGTTATGCGCAGAATGGAAAAGCATAACATCCGTTTCCCATAATTTTTATTATTGCGTTGTGATATCTCTTTTCTCATGCTTCTGAATGGGTTTCCATTATTCAATGAAAACAAAGTTTCCTGAATTTTTTCCCCCGAATTTCAAAATTTAAGGCATTTTACACACTGAAAAGCCTCCTTAAGGCAATGATCCAGCGGATACGCGGTTTGGACACGAGACAAAATGAAGAGACTGACTACTATCTCTTTGAGCCAACGAAATTCCCAGACTTTTCCTGATTTGTGTGCTTTTTTTTTTCACATTCCCTAACTTTTTCCCGACTAGAAAAAAGGGGAACACATTTTCCAGGTTCCCCCCCCCCTCCCGATTTCCAGGATAGTATGAGCCAGTGGCGGATTTAGGGGGGCACATCTGGCCCGTGCCCCCCCCCCCCCTTTTTGAAAGAAAAGTATGTATTGTGGACCCCCTTTTTGCATTTTTTTTTTTTTTTTTTGCTTGTCAGAGAATTATGGAGGGGAACTGGACCCCCAAACCCCCCCCCCCCCTCCATCAGCAGAAGACAGTTTTATCTCGAATTATGCATCCAAGTAAGATTGGTGAACCCCCTCCCATCATAACACCAGAGCCCTATCAATTTTTCCCTCTGGCACCAGTTTTTTGTTTTGTTTTATTTGTTTGTTTTTTGGGGGGTTTTTTGTTCGATTTGTTTTATCAATTCTTTGTCATAATGCCATCCTCCCCTTTTCTCTTAAAAGGCCCCTGCAACCCAAATGCAAGTTTATTGCTGTTATATGCTGAGATGCATACAACTAATATTCTGTTATTCAAACATCTAGATAGGTTTCATAGATTTTTAAATGTTTTTTGAAATATTTTTCCCAACCTCATAAGCTCCACTAAAAAAAGCTCCAGATCTCGTTCCTGAAATGATATCATCTGTCAATCATCAGTCAGCTACACTAACATTCTACAATAGACAAGGAATGTAACTTCCCCCCAGCTAGCTCAGCAAATTTGCTCATAATAGAATTGTATGATTTCAAACAATACCTCCTCATTACCATTTTTTCCTGGTGATGCTACAGCATGTCTGACATAGCAACTCTTATGTAGGCATTGTATGGTCTATTAGAACAGATGGTCATCTCTGGCTAAGCTTCATACACGTACCACCGTCTCTCCGTACTCCGTAGCTCACTAATGATTGACAGATGATGTCATTGCAGGAATGAGATCTGGGGCATTTTTTTAGAGTGGAGCTTAGCATGTTTGTGAAAATGATTTTAAATATATTTTTGAAAAGTTTAAACTTTTGTTATTCAAACATATTAGATGTTTGAATAACAAAATATCAGTTGTATGCATCCCTGCACCCTGCATCCCTGCACATCAGCAGGAATCAACTTGCATTTGGGTTGCAGAGGACCTTTAACAATTACATGTAAACTGTAGTCTTCTTCATTTACTCGTTTCTGATTCTCTGGACTCTTGAAATTTGCTTCATGCTTCAAAAAATACATTTGTATGTAGTTCCTCATGCAATATCCTTCCTGTCATATCTCTCTCGCTCTCTCCTTCATCAACTTCCAGCTTACATCTTTCCTTCCATCTCTCTCTCTCTCTCTAACATAATTTTTCTAACCTGTCCGACCCTCCTTTCTGTGACTGCAGACTACTGTAAAATCAGAAACTTTCTTGTGCATTAATTTTCACGATTTTCGCGAGTGGATCAGACTCGCAAAAGTTTCATGCTAAAAAAATTTTGAAGTGGAAGCTCGTTAAAAAGAGCACTGATATAACAGACTCTCATTATAGCAAGGTAATTTTGAAGGTCCCAATCCTTTGTATATTTTGTTTTTTAGCCCTGATATAACAAAGTAATGTTATAACAAGGTTCCACTGTACAAGGGACACATAACTGAATTTTTTGCAATTCCGAAGTCTCTTTACTTGAAAATGGCCATCTTTTACAATTAGCAAAAGTTTCATGTTGCAAACGTTTCTGGTTTTACAGCAGTTTACACCAATATTGTTCCTGGCTTATTTCATCAAGTATGTCTACGGTCAGGGATGGCATTGTGACTGAATTTTGCGTCAGGTTTTGGGTCAAGGTTATACTGTTGGGGCCAGGGTAGAAGATGAGAATACAATATGAGAAGTTGATCATGGAGCAGTTGCCACTGGAGAATGTGTTGTAGAATTAAAGCTCATAGACAGTCTGGGTAGCAAAAGTCATACTGGCAAGAAACTTATCTGACATAGTCACATACTGTTCTCCTTTTATCATAAGATACATGTACAAGATTATTTAACATTCTATTCACGATTTCGAACAAATTTTAGTGAAAATATCTGTAAAAAATGCTTGGTAACGGCTTTTCACTGCCTCACGCTAAAACCATATCCACCCGAAGGTTCCTCACACAATAAACCCAGCGCTTCGCACTATGTTTAGCGTATTCCATAACACACAGCAATCCTCATGTGAGTAATGTGTGTGGCCGTTGTTTGAATTTACATCCCCTCTTTTTTGGGCCAGGGATTTTTATTACTTTTCACCTCTCATTCGATAAATATTTCACTTGAGGAGGAAAAAACTTCACAGCATCTTAGTTATGTTAGTACCCTGCTATTTATTAAGTAAAATCAAAGAAATCTCACGAAAAGTTTTTGAGGGCTTCCCAAAACTATCTATGACCTTTAAAGGAGAATGAAACCCCAAACTTGTATGCACTTTAACAGAAGCAGAAAAATCTTAGAAGTATATCACTGAAAGACTGAGGAAAAATGGACAAAGAATAAAAAAGTTATGAACATTTAAAAAACCTAAAATCGCTAAATGAAATTGGCAAACATACTCATTATGCTAATGAGATGCTATGACGTTTTTGTGCTCTCTCTTTATAGGTAATAAATAAGAAAATTATAAGATTTCAGCTTTTAAACAAAGAAAATTGAATTATCAACATTGTGCTTGAAATATATTGTGAGGAATAAATTTATGAACACCACCTGTAATACAGAAATCAAATTTTCTGAGATACATTCAAGGAAAGTGGATTTTTACAACATTATTTGTATAAGGCAATTGGAAAGTATAGCACAATTACATCGCCGCATCTCATTAGCATAATGAGGACATTGCCAATTTCAGATCTCCATTCACTTAGCGATTTTAGGATTTCAATATTCATAACTTTTTATTGTCCGTTTTTCCTCAACCTTTCACTGATATGCTTCTTTGATTTTTCTGCTTCTATTAAAATGCATTTATTTTGGGGGTTTCATTCTCCTTTAAAGTGACAGGCACTGACAGACTATAAATCTGTTCTGCTAAACACTGTACATCTGAAAGAAGACATCACCAACTAGTATTTTTGTGACGAATAATCTGCAAATTTATTCAATGTTCCTAGATGATGTTTACAGATTTTGTGAGATTCATCTGCATTCAATATGGTGAAAGTCCTCTTGATATATTTACTGTCCACCTAAATCTGTCCATAACTTGCTGACAGGTGTGTTCCAAATGGATTGCAAAGAGCTTTCCGAAGCTTGACAACAACAGAGGGTACTCCATGGACAGAATGAAAAGAAGTTCACGGTTGTGGTGACCATAAGTGGACAGATCCGAAGCGTTTGTGGGGGTTGACAGAATGACGGAATCATTGTTGAGAGAAGGGTGACGTGAATCTGAAAAGGCAGGCCAATCTGGGATGTGTGCATTTAGAACTGGATCATTTGTCCCTGGTTAAGGTAAGGATGAAAAGAAAAGCAATGAGAACAGGGACTAATGTCATGTAAACAAATTCATCTCTTGAGCAGGTTTGAGCTCTGTTCAGACTTCAGACAAGACACATAAAGTGCCTCCAAAAAAGAACTTCACATGTAAATGACTGGCAAGAGGCAATACCTTGCAGGTAAAAAACACAACTGGGTAACAATGGTCCCCAGTGTATACTAGCGCCCTGTTTCATAAAACTTGTTATCAATAACAAGTTACAATATTTGTTATAAGCTGCTACTGAAATCTTTGAATCTAATTGGCTGAGAGTGACTTTGTCATAGAAATAAAGCAGTTTTTATTGATAACAGGTTTTATGAAACGGGGCCCTGCTGTGTGTTATAAGATACAGAAATGTGAAGCGCACTAAAGCATGTCTCATTTAAAGATTTTTACAGCCTCTTGTCTGAATTAGCCTTTTGTCATGTGTGGAATGCAAACCATAAAAACTTGATTGTTCAAAACTTATTTTCCACTATTTAAAGACAAAGTTGAGTTCTGGTCTTGTGATTATATTGTGAAAGAAACTGTCTGGATGCAATTGGGAAAGGTTGATGATATCTAAATAAGGATTGGTGTATACTGTGAGGTTTTGGAATCATCAAAATGATAAATCAACCCAAACTCGCTAAAAGGCACATGCACCACACACAGAAATGGGTATATGGGGCTGCACACAGATGTGGCATGAATGTTGAGCCCGAACAGTTCAGCTATTATTTGTCATATTTCGAATTTAACGGCATTTGAAGAGAAATCCTTTTCAGGGGACATTTCTACTAACTGACATAAAAGGAATGAGAAAGCTTACAAATTATTTTTCACCTTTCCCAGAACTCAACCTTCCCTTTAACTCACTCCCTTTTCTGTATCAATATAGCTGCACTGAACAGAGGGAGTTGCTTCACACGAGAAGAGGTGTGTCTTGTAGTTTTGAACTGTCACAAAGCTTGTGGATGAGAAATTACACTTCTAAAATAAGGAAAACTCTTTTCCAGAGCTATATTGATCTGAGCTTCCTGCTAGAGGGCAAAACCCTTTCTTAAATTCTATGACACCATATACATATACCTTCCTCTTCTTCCCTCCTCCAGACTTAATTCAAGCTTTAATCTTATAGAGAAGGTCAAGTTCTGGGAAGAGTGAAAATAATTTGTGATCCTTCTGATTCGTTTCTTGTCAGTTTGGAAGAAGACCAGAGTAGCAATATACACCAATTCTTATGACGACATGATCAATCTTTCCCAATTACTTCCAGACAGTTCCTTTCACAAGGTAATCACATGACCAGCACTCAATTTTATCTTACACCTCAAACTTAAAGTCCATTCAACCTACCTTCCTCTTCTTGTCTCCTCCAAGCTCAAAATGTTTACATCTCTTGATTGGAAGTTGCTTGCGGAATTTACATTCATGGCATTCCATCCTCAGTACAATCTTCTTGGTTGTCTTGGCCTGCAGGCAGATAATTCAAAAGTTAAAAAATCCTTAATATTAACCCTTTCAAGACAACTGACCACATTTTGTGGTTTGGCTCAATAACTTTTTATTTAGAGCTCTAAAAAATATACCAGATGCATGTGTAGAAAGAGAAATTTTTTTTGCATGCACTGTGTCCACTTTTGTTGCATGACCATATTGCTTTTGATGCCAGGAATTTTAAAATGGAGAATAAGTTTCAAAATCTTTATATTGGCAACACGTTGATAGGTTTAAAAATCACTGTTTTTGATCAAAATTGGCCGTTTTTCAACTTAAAAACAAACAAAAGAGCGTAAAGACCAGGAACCATCAAAATTAGCTTGTTATATCAGGAATCTCCTTATATCAGGTGAAAAAAAAAAAAAAAAAGAACATAACGACCGGGGACCATCAAAATTACCTTGTTATATCAGGAATCTTGTTATATTGGAGCTCTTTATAGAGAGTTTCCACTGTACATGAATGTGTTCCATAGCAGTTTATATATACACACATTGTTCCCAGGATTTCATGAAAACAAAATTCCCTAATTTTACCTGATTTTGCCGAGATGGTGTTTCAAGATTCCACCATTACTATTTCGACCCTTTGTCAACCTATCTATTGAAACGTCTTCAAAACGTCTATTCCTCATGGACAAGAGACAAAATATAAAAGACTGACTGCTTTCTATTTGGGCAAGTGAAATTCTCTCATTTTTCCCGATTTGAGTTATTTTTCTTGAATTCCATGACTTTTCTCTGATAGCAGATAAGAAAAGAAGGAACACATTTTCCAGGTTTTCTCTGTTTTCCTGGACAGCCGGGGGAAACCTGTAATGCTACCGGCTGGTTGGTCATTTAGTCACTTCAGGATGCAGAAGGAAAACTTACCTTCTTACGGAAGATTGGTTTAGTCTGTCCTCCATATCCCATCTGCTTTCTGTCATAACGCCTCTTACCTACACAAAGATGAGATAAAGGAGAAAACCATCAACCAGGGTTTCAGAGGAACCCTTTTTCATAGGAGGTCCGCACTGAAAATTTATGGTCTGCATGCATGCTCCAGTTATTTTTTGAAATTTTGTTGAAACGGCACTAATGTCCACTGGCATGACAGTAATCTACAATAGCCACTCTCTGCCCAGGTGAAGTAAATGGGTACTTGGTAGGAAGAAATCCCATGTGCATCAGGCATCTTACCATGGTAGCTCAGTTTAAGTTGGGGTAATAATATGTTTGCAGGGCTTTCAAAGAGAACAGTAATAATTCCAATGAGGCTACCATGGGTAAATAAGACATATTCCTATTTTTAGTATCATCATCATAATTAGGGGTTTGGGGACCCATGTGCATCAGGCACCTCTTTGTAGCGAGCCCTGCCATCACCAGATTGATTACATTGCTCCATGCATCTACACTACAATATTGATGATACTGACAATTCTTGAAATCTAAGTTTCTTGTAGCTCGCTCCCTACTTTTTTCTCCCCCCCCCCCCCCCCCCCCAACTGAATATGAGTGACTTACCCTGGGTGTAGAGTGAAGCTTTGCCAGCCTTGTACTGGGTAACCTTGTGGTTCATGTGCCTCTTGCACTTCTTGCAGTAAGTGCGGCGGTTCTTTGGAACGTTCACCTAGAAAATGCACGAAGAAAACAAAAAAGGTTAGAAAGATTTTAGATTGTCTTTTCACGTTTTTTGACAGCGAAGCATGTCATTTTCACTCTGTAAAAACTGACAGGCCATATGATCTGTCTGCACACTTAGATCTACACATTGTGTGTCAAGACAGGTAGGTTATCAAACAATAAGTTGAACCCTACGTCTGAACACCGAAGATTTGACTTGAAATTGAACAAGAATTTTATCAAAATTCCTCTCAAGCCTAATTTTTAAAGTCTATTCCTGTATTCTAATGAGTATTGGTGTTAGAAATTTCATCAAAATTTAAGCAAGAACAATCTCAATGGCTCAGTGCTATTTTCACAACGAAAAATGTTGAGATCGCCATTTTTCTGAAACCTTAGTATTGTCAATTTATATTGGAATTTCACCAAATCCAAAATGATAGTCTAACGTTAGAATGTTATTTTTGTTTTGCTGTAGATCTAGTGTAGATTCTAGAGACCAAGGGGGTGATTCACTAACAGCTAAACTCAATTTTCTGATGATTTGATTGGTCTATAGCTTTCAAAAATTGATTTTAGCTGTAAGTTAATCACCCCCTGGGGTAAAATTTAATTAGATTAGATACTATTCAGCAGAACATGAGATATGGCTCGACTGACATTATGGCTGCAGCGCCCAAGTCTGTGCAAGTGCGTAACTGCATGATTGTGAATTTGTGATCAAACACAAACACAAACTTAACATTTTTATTTTAGCCCAAATATTCATGAAGAAATTTGACAAAATGCTGAAGAAATGTAGAAAGGTCTTTTTTAGTAATTCATTCACAAGCCTCGTGCCTTGGAATGTTGTCTTTCGTGTGCAGAATCGTGAACTGCGTGTAAAATGCATGAGTGTGCAGACATGGGCACTATAGTATTGTTTATGCAATGTCAAAATAACAAGGCTGCCTTTCCTTGCAAAATGATATTGTTCTTGCTCAAATTTTGATGAAATTTTTTGACACAATTAGCCTAGAATCTACTAGGCAAAAGTCAAATCTTACGTGCGCAGACATAGATTAAACGTTAGGGCTCCCCATCATAAATTGGGCACGAACTTTATTCTCCCCATCATTAATTGTGCATAAACTTTGTTCACCCCATCATGTGCCATTAGCTTAGGCTGTAGTCTGCATTAGCTACACGGGCTCGATGTTTTATAAAATAAGACACTGAACACCAAGCCACACAGGGGAAGCATGTAAACAAAAAAAATCAGTTGGCAAAATTCATCCATTTCCGCATAGATCTAGCTATACGAGCTCTGTGGCTTATCAATCTGGTACTGGCCACAGAGCTATACAGCCCATGCCTATAGTATACTGTGTGTGGAGGAGGATATCAACCAAAAAATCTAGATCTAAATATCACCATTTCCCACATACTGTGAGCCATGCAAACCACCCTCGGAGTTTGCTAAAGGGGTTACCTTCCAGGATCAACTAAGATTGTAAAAATTGAATTAATAAAAAAGAAAAAAAGCCACAAAATCGGCAGGTGTGATCTGGTCTTTTTTACCTTTCATATGTAACTTGTATATATGGGACTACACCAATCTTTATCTTGCATGTGTAGTCAGTCCCATATCTATGTAAGTTACAAGTGCAAGGTAAAAAAAACCCGATCACACCTGCCGATTTTGTGGCTTTTTTTCTTTTTTATTCATTCAATTTTTACAATCTTAGTTGATTCTGGAAGGTAACCCCTTTAGCAAACTCCGAGGGTGGTTTGCATGGCTCACAGTATGTGGGAAATGGTGATATTTAGATCTAGATTTTTTGGTTGATATCCTCCTCCACACACAGTATAGATTTTAACTCCAGGGAGCTCGAACGCGTATTCACGGTGCGCATGCAATTCAGCGCATGCGCATTGCGAATGCGAGTCATTTGCATCGACGATACAACACGGGGAAAGATCGGCTCGGAGAGGAAATTTATCTTTTTTTCATCGAAATGATCGTCAAATCGTGAAATCTGAAAGCCTACTGCATATATAAAGTAATTATCCTGACATGTAAGTACAAATTTTCATCTTACCTTCAAAAACTAACAAATGAATTTAACCAAACTCATGGCGATGCAGACGTCGGTTATTTGTACCTGGAGCTCGAACGCGTAGCGTTCGAGCTCCCTGGAGTTATATAGATCTAGGCATGGGCTGTATAGCTCTGTGGCCAGTACCAGATTGATAAGCCACAGAGCTCGTATAGCTAGCATAGATCTACAGCGAACCTTGCACTTGCAAACCACCTCTGAACTTTGAACTTTTGAAGTTTGCTAAACTCTTCCTTTTCCAGCCCATCTGCCCACTTCAACAATCAGATCATGAGAAACATTAAAAAAATTAAAATTCATGGCAACATTCATCACAAAGACGTGTGGCTTGTCTTGCTGGTGTGCACTGTAACGTTAGAATGTAGACGACTAGACTAGTGCAATATTGGTCACCAGGGCCCTCTTGGGTCTTGCATAAAAAGTTGCGATTACACGCAACTCCATTTTCAACCAATCAGGGATTCAGGATCGCGTATTTGGGACTTGCGCTTAATTGCAACTTTTTATGCAAAACAAGAGGGCCCAGGTCAAGCAGGTCACCTATTCAGAATCATATTTTCATTCACATCCATAGACACATCTAGGACTAGATCTAGATCGGTCAATCAAACAATTTGACTTCTGATAATCCCCACTAATCATATGCTAGGAGTATGAATCGAAGGGCTCTCTTAGCTAACTAAGCTAAAAGCTAAAAGCTTAGCATTTTATTAGTAGCCTCGCGATTGCTTCATTTGCAAAGCCTCACTACAGGAGTCAAGTCTTTTCCATAGAGTTAGTCAAGGATTGTAATTCCGAACAGATTGTATTACCGAACGTGTAAAGTTAAGCGCCTAAAATGGGTTTTCATACGCTTGGGAAATACGCGTATGAAAACCACACTATTGAAACAAAGGTGTGTCTTTTTCCCATAGGTTTCACACGTTCGGAATTACGGTACCTTTTTCAAGCGACCAAAACGCCGCGTCGTTGGGAAGGGGTTCACTCGGAAGGGGTTCACTCGGAAGGGAATATCGTATTAAATCTACGTTGTCTTTTTAAAATTTAATCAACTTCTTTTTCTGTAGGACTTTGAGCATTCATTATGTAAGTTTGACAGATATTCGTTTGATATTTAATTTTCTATCGTTGATTTTCTGAGAAGTGTTCGGACACTGGATCAACCACCATATTACACGTAGGTGTACATACACGAACATGTATCGCACAAATTCGTATTATGTGGCTAATTTACGTACGAGAACCAGCCTAATATAAACTTAAAAGCAATTTATATCAAGCTCATTTATCATGTTTTGCTGGAAATTCGAAAAATATCATTATTTATCAAGGATGGTTGTGATTGAAAGAGATTTAATTAACAGTAAAATTTCTTCCGTACCATTTTGAGAGATATCTCACGTCAAGAGAATCTTGCGAAGGCAAAAATGAAAGAACAGCTTTCATTGGCCAAAATTTTCTTCTCGTTTTGAGTCGATCCTTTTGATTGGCTAATGCGGTATTGGGACTTGCATGGCTATGGTGGCCTAAAAGCTTCCTTTTAAAATGAAAATTTCTGAATCCTACAGCGGCTGCATGCAGCATGCAGTGCTCGGATTGGTGAAATTATAATTGTGCACTTTTTCATAAAAACATTATACATTTGGCATGTAGTGGCGTATCTACGGGAGGGGGACAGAGGAGGCACGTGCCCCTGGCGGCACCACTTCAAGGGGGCGCACAAAACACAAAAGAGAGAATTAAGGGAAAGGGCAAAGGGGGGGGGGGGGGGAGTTGCGGTCTTGTTGAAATGCCCGGCCCCCCCCCCCCCCCATCCTGGTATAGTGCATAATGATGAACACATTTTAAATGACAAAATTTTCTAAAGCTCAGTCAATTTTCTCCCTCGCATATTTATCTTTCTTCAGGATCTCGTATATTTTTGCCCCGTCAGTATAAGATATAGTGCATAAACTTAAGTACATTTAAAGGGTTCCTATAGCGCATGAGTTTCATAAAAATCTTGTTATGGTTTAATTATATAAAATAGCTATTCCAAAGGTTCAACTTTCAACGACAACAAATTCCAACTTTCGATTGCCTTGCAAAATATCTCGACTGTATTTAATTAGGCATTTCGTTGATTTTGCGCCCAATATAGGAAGAAGTGAATAGAACAATTTTTATAAATGTTGGAAATTGGAAATAGACTCTAAAGCTAGATTAATGTGTTCCTTTGCGATTTTTTCCCCAAAGGGAAACTTGAATCAGATATTGCATTTTTGAGGGTTGAATTTCCACAGAAAATTGCTGCTCAGTCTCTTTGCTCCCTCGCTTGAAGTTATTTATGAAACTTTGGTAGCCGATCCCTGTGTAATTTCCTGGATTAGTTTTATTTGAATTTTAAAGCTGAAGTTTGTACAGCGGGGGGAGGGCAGCGCAATTTTATTGTTTGCACAGGGCGCCATATTGCCCCATATTGCCTAGCTGTGTATGTAGAATTTTTGATGCTGAACTTAATTCTATGGGGCCACCTAAAATTCGGGTCCTAGGACCCGTAATTTGTGCCCATTTTTAAAACATGGCTCTCTCTCTCTCTCTCTCTCTTTCTCTCTCTCTCTCTCTCTCTCTCTCTCTCTCTCTCTCTCTCTCAGGGTATTTTCAATAATAAATTTAATCATAGATCTATCTAGTTTTTATATAGGCCTAGAAGTCTACTAATTATTAATTATGTAGGATTTCCCGGCCTCTAAAGACAGACAAGTCCTTTAGGTGCCCATTTTCTAATAAAGGGCCACCCCAGTTGTCATCAGAATGAAATAATGTCACTGACATAGGCGTAGACAGGGGGCCCAAGGGGACACTGCCCCCCCCCCTATTCAACCCTAAAAATAAGAAGAAAAAAAAAAGGAGAGCTAAAAAGCGGGAGAAGTGAGAGAGAGAGAGAAAAAGCTTTAAAATGCGCTATATACGAGTCGTTACCTTTCATTCAAATTTAATAAAACGTCAAAGTTTTCGCGCTTCGCGCTGGAAGGGGGAAACAACTCCCCCCCCCCCCCCTTCCTGCACCCACACCTGTTACATAAAGTAAAATATTGCGTCCAAATTATTGAAAAGCAGTCAGGGCGTCGAACTATAACTTACCGCCTGGAAAAAGGTGCTACGAGCCGTTATTTTTCTCTCAAATTTGCTATAAAACGTCAGAGCTTTCGCCCTTTGCGAGGGAGGGGGGGGGGGGGGGGAGGGGAACTCCCTTCTCCCTGCACCTACCCCTGTTACATACAGTGCAGTATTGCGTCCAAATAATTGAAAAGCAGTACGGGCGTCGAATTGACTCTAAGCCTAAAAAGGTGCTGCGAGCCATTATCTTTCTCTAAAATTTACTAAAACGTCAGAGCTTTCGCGCTTTACGTGGGAGGGGGGAAACTCCCCCTCCCTGCACCAACACCTGTTACATACAATAAAATATTGCGTCCAAATTATTGAAAAGCAGTCAGGGCGTCGAACTATAACTTACCACCTAAAAAAGGTGCTACGAGCCGTTATCTTTCTCTCAAATTTGCTATATAACGTCAGAGCTTTCGCCCTTCGCGCGGGAGGGGGGGGGGGGACTCCCTCCTCCTTGCATCCACCCCTGTTACATACAGTGCAGTATTGCGTACAAATAAGTGAAAAGCAGTACGAGCGTCGAACTAACTCTTTAAGCCGCTGCGAGCCGTTATCTTTCTCCAAAATTTGCTAAAACGTCAGAACTTTCGCGCTTAGCGCGGGAGGGGGGGGGGGGGAACTCCCTCCTCCTTGCATCCACCCCTGTTACATACAATGCAGTATGGCGTCCAAATAATTGAAAAGCGGTACGGGCGTCGAACTAACTCTAAGCTTAAAAAGGTGCTGCGAGCAGTTATCTTTCTCTAAAATTTGCTAAAACGTCAGAGCTTTCGCGCTTCGCACGGGAGGTGGGAAACTCCCCCTCCCTGCACCCACACCTGTTACATACAGTAAAATATTGCGTCCAAATTATTGAAAAGCAGTCAGGGCGTCGAACTATAACTTTCCGCCTAAAAAAAGTGCTACGAGCAGTTATCTATCTCTCAAATTTGCTATAAAATGTCAGAGCTTTCGCGCTTCGCGCGGGAGGGGGGGGGTGGGGGTGGGGGGGACTCCCCCCTCCCTGCACCAACCCCCCCCCCTGGGGATCACGCTTTGCGTGCTTATCACCAATTTCGCACGCTTCGCGTTCTCACAACCCAACCCCCCCCCCCCCCTCAAAAAAAAAAAAAAAAATCCTGGCTACGCGGTTGGATCCATCACGTCTGCCCCCCCCCCCCCTACTGAAGAACCCCAGTGGTCACTGGTTTGTTGAACATAGATAAAATGATTCTAATTGTGATCATTATTACCGAAGAGAACCCAAAGGCCCAAATTAATCTATGTGCCAAATGGTTTTAACTTCTTGAAATCAAGGTCCGATATGAAAAGCCCACTTTAGCGGTCACATGGGCCCATCGATGGCCTACTGAAGACAATGCTTCTTTACCGTAATTTGATTTATTCCCTACCAAGATGGTGGCCATTTTTTTTAATGGGTACAACGGTCCCCAGGGTCCGAATTTTAGGTGGCCCCATATCCAGAATTATTCAGCTTCAAATACTCTACTCAAATGATATTGTCAGGATTATAAGCACCCATTATCCATCTGCACCTGTTTGACAAACCATAATAGGGGCTTATTAAGTATCTGGGCTATGTATCAAATATAAAATATTAAATAAGATAAAACCCCCTCCCTTCAATTTAGATTTAAAAAAAAAATACCCAGATGAGAAACTAAAAATTAATTTTACTTGACCCAAGGTATATATGGCCGATCGGGTTGGTGTGGGGGGGGGGGGGGGGTGCCTCCATGCCCCCTAGATTCACTGTCTTATGGCAATATAGGTCTAGTTAAAACTAATTGTAAAACAATTTTCTCCCCCTCTATCCCCTCTCTATCTATCTCTTTCTCGATCCCCTCCCCTTATTCTCTTTCGTTTTCTTTTTCGCCATTCGTCTGGTGGCACTTAATTGCCTCACAGTCGATTGTAGTTGATTTGGGATTTTCATTTCAAGTGTAATTTCTTATAAAGCTTTGTTAGTTCTGCTTGATTTGCGGAATACAACCCAACCTTCTTCTTAGGAATAAATCGTCAAAGAAAATTGGTCTTATTCCACAGTATCAAAAATACATGTGCCAGATAAGATATGTTGTTCAGTCTATATGATCTCTAAACATGACTTGGTCAACCATCCGAAATTATGTGTAGGCCTATTGGCCTAATTATTCATAAAGGGTTGGACAACTCTATATTTTCATGAATGTGTTTTGATAAAACCCTGTATGGTTTCTAATAAAATAATGACAATATCAAAATGAAATTCTCAATAGCCTTCAGACATAAAGACATGGAATGCCTAAATTGAATGTATGCATTTACTTTGGTGGTCAGAATCGTCTTGCTGATATAATAATAGTAACGATTTTCAGTACATGGCCTACACTTCCCTGACATAGCACCAATGCATGAATAGAGAAAGTAACCTATCGCCGGATTGCCATAATGATCTCTGAATAAAGCTGCCTGTTTAAGGACTGACCCTGTCCAAGCCTCGATCGGGGGGGGGGGGGGGGGGGGGTATTCGTTTTCAGGCCGAAGGTTCGTTTTTCCGAAGGTTCATAATTCCGAAGGTTCATAATTCCGAAACACAAATTTTCCATAGCAGGGGGTTCATAATTCCGAAAATGAAATAGGTTCATAATTCCGGACATTTGATGCATTACTCCGAAGGTTCTTAATTCCGAAGGTTCGTAATTCCGAAAATGCAATAGAGCCCTGCATAACAATTTTCGGAATTACGAACCTTCTCAATTATGAACCCTTTTTCATTTTCGGAATTATGAACCCTATTCCATTTTCGGGATTACGAACCGTCGGAGTAACGAACCTTCGGATTACGAACCTTCGGAATTATGAACCTTAAGTTCGGAAAAACGCATGTAACCTCTACGTCTACCAAGTAAAGGCTCTTTATCCTGCCGTTTCCTATATGAGCTGAGGAGTACATTCAATAGGCCGACAATGAAAGGCCGATTCTTCTTTCCCCCCTTCCCCCTCTCTCATTTTTTTTTTCTTATTTTCTCTTCTTCTTTTATTTCCCCCTCATTTTCTCCCTTACTTTCTACTCTTAGATGTTCCATTTTTTCATCCAGGAAACAGGTTTGCCTTTCCCAATCTATATTGTAGAATCTTCAGAAAATAGCGATCTTCTCTATAAGCAAAAACATGAAAAAATGAACTTTTCGAGAAGTTCGACTTATATTTAGGCCTTTTATTGCAGATTTTATCTGAAGTATTTCTTCAAGTTTATGTTTTTGAAGAAAATAAAACATTGTGCATTCTTTATAAAAAAAAATTGCTATCAATAACGTTACAAAACTTGGGCAAGGCATGGGGGGGGGGGAATCAGATTTCGGTGTGTGTTTTTGTTTGGTTGGTTTTTTTTGGAGGGGTGCGGGGGGGGGGGGCATTTGAAATTTTAGCCTATCAAGACAACTGTTGAATATTGATATTGGAATGATCTCATAAAAGCATCATGAACTATTGTCTCGATTGGATTGTGAACTTCATCAAAATTTACTTTCTAATTTTGTTGTTCCTCAAACTATTCTCGTCTTACATGTCTTATTTTGTAGAAAGCAAATTTGGACTTGTTTTTAACTTTTTGCCCACTGGGCATAAGCCCTTTACTATCTACCGCCTACCGGCTCCTTTCTTGGCCCAATTCAGTTACAAACAGGGTTGGCGCCAGGGTATTTTGATAGGAGGGGCAAGACGACCTAAAGATGACGTCATATTTTTTCTCCATTAAATATCAGGGGTAATATAGAGTTATATGTTTAAGACCTCTCTTTTTAATACTCCTCTTTCTTCTTTCTTCCCTTTTCTTCCCTTTTCTTCCTCTTTTTCTTCTTTTTCCTTCTTTTTTTTCTTTTTTCACTACTTGAAAAATCATAGGGGGGCGGTCGCCCCCTCTGCCCCCCCTGTAGCGCCGCCCCTGCTCCCTTGCATTTTATTTCTTTATCATGTCTTTGCAATGTCTCATGGGTTTACTAGTAGCCTAGATTTAGTGTGAAAAGTTCGAGATCATTCTGCCAGTTCGGATGTTGACGCCCTCTGTAGTTTTACAATAAATATTTCCTCGTGGTGAAGGAGAAACTCTGTCAATTCACCGGGAACACACCCAAATTCTTCAAAATGGTAAGTAATTTTAATCTTCATCCAGGAATAGTATTTACTTTGAATTTATTTCTTAACTTTGAGATGCATTATGTTGTGTGAGTGTGCCCCGTCTGTCGGTTTCCAGTACCAAACGAGTCGAGATCTAAATTGCCTGGCAACCGCAAAAGTCTTTGGTCCCATCTGTTGAATTCTGTGCATTTCTTTCTCGTGCTGAAAATGACGGTTGAGAAATTTTGTCAATTGAATGTTCGGCTTCATATTTTTGAACAGCATCTCCTAATCTCTTCAATGTATTTGTATGCATTGTGTAAATATTGTCTAACAGATACATTCACAGACAAAAAATGTTTTTAAAAGGAGCATGCGAAGCAGTAACTCCAGGGAGCTCGAACGCTACGCGTTCGAGCTCCAGGTACAAATAACCGACGTCTGCATCGCCATGAGTTTGGTTAAATTCATTTGTTAGTTTTTGAAGGTAAGATGAAAATTTGTACTTACATGTCAGGATAATTACTTTATATATGCAGTAGGCTTTCAGATTTCACGATTTGACGATCATTTTGATGAAAAAAAGATAAATTTCCTCTCCGAGCCGATCTTTCCCCGTGTTGTATCGTCGATGCAAATGACTCGTATTCACGGTGCGCATGCAATTCAGCGCATGCACATTGCGAATGCGAGTCATTTGCATCGACGATACAACACGGGGAAAGATCGGCTCGGAGAGGAAATTTATCTTTTTTTCATCGAAATGATCGTCAAATCGTGAAATCTGAAAGCCTACTGCATATATAAAGTAATTATCCTGACATGTAAGTACAAATTTTCATCTTACCTTCAAAAACTAACAAATGAATTTAACCAAACTCATGGCGATGCAGACGTCGGTTATTTGTACCTGGAGCTCGAACGCTACGCGTTCGAGCTCCCTGGAGTTAGCGAAGCAGCAGAAAAGACTGAGATCAGAAAGAGAAATTTGCCACCAGTTTTTAAATCTGATTTTTTGTTTTAAAAAAATTAAAGAACATTTATAGATTGTTTTGAATGGCTGGCACTTACAAATACAATTATTATTTGTCAGCTCTTGATTTTAAATAGATCTACAAGAAGCAATTTCTATTTTTAGACTATACATCATGACCATGGACAGTAATACTAGATAACCTCACACTCCGTACAATCGTACCACAAAGAATTGCCTCCCATACAGCCATAGCAAGCGTGTGTTCGTAGCACATATGTGTGCTGGAAAGGAGCAAGATTGCCAGCCTAAAACAGCCTGAAAATTTCACTTGAAATTGATCAAGACGATAAGATCCCTTTGAAGAACATGAAGAATATGGCATGAAAATTCGATATTCTGTCATCCTAAAACGTAGACAGTAGAGGCGCACGGCCGATATCGGAGACTCTCTCCCATTTGGAGACTGTCTCTCATATTGGAGACTTAGCTTACAAAAGGATAAAAGAAACAACACCAACAACAAGGCAGTTTATCCCAGCCAAATTTTTGCCTGACTGAGGTCAGAAACCCATTTGTTTTGTGTGTGGGTCATAACAAAAAATGTTATGAAAACAAAAGTAGACGGTGAATCTTTGAAGTAGACGGTCAAAAGGGGTAATTTATCATGAGGAATCTGCTTATCACATTTTCTTTTTGCGCCGAGGTAGTCCCTTGGTCGCAAATGTAAACAAAGAAAATCGATCTCCCAAATGGGAGACTGTCTCCCACATTGGCTACCAAAAATGTTTATGAAAGTCTCTGATAACAGAGACAATCTCCCAAATGGGAGAGAGTCTCCAATATCGGCCGTGTGCCTCTACTCGTAGAAGGAAGTATTTTCTCCAAATTTTGCTGATGGATCCTGCTGAATATCGTAGAAGCAGAAGTAGAAGTAGAAGTACATGCAGGCCCATGCCTATGTGGGACTGTGTCATACTTCCACTGTTGCAGTAGTCAAAAACAGACAACAAAATCGCTCTGAGTAAGATTTAATTTTCTTAAATTTGCCAAATTACGTTATTCAGGAACTCTTGAACTACATGTACGTATGTATATTACAAATTGTGGGTTTCAGAGTTGAAAGTTAAATTTTAAATAAATATTTTCCTCTCAGGGATCTAGACTGGAACATTCCCCACTAGTACACACAAAACCTATTGAAGCCTATTCACCCGTTAAAGCTATTGTGGAGTACAAGCTTATCTTCAGATAAGCTTGTACATGTATAAGTGAGTGGGACTTTTCCCTTTTATTATATTTTGTCAAATTTATTTATGAAATTGAAATTTTCATGTGCTGACAATTTGTGAGTTGTTTGAAAATCTTCCTGGGCGAGGAGTAGGCACTATGAACATGACAGACAAAGAGAATGGACAAAAACAACAAATCACAGTGGTTCTGGTAGACAAAAGAACATCCCTTCACTGCTGTTATGTAAAGTACATGTAAGTAGAACAGGTGAATATGCATGTGACACCTGTTCTACTTTTGTGCTTCACAATTTTTTATCTTGGCTCTAGTTACGGCACAACCGTTATCAGCAGACATTTCAAGGAATATCCAAATGCTTACTACATGTTTATATGTCTGGGTCGAGTGTGGCAAATACAGATCAATGTCTTGCCAGAGAACGTTGGTGAAGTTGCAGGGGCTCGAACCCCGGACCTTGTGATCCACTGTACAGTGAATTATCTGATAAACAACAATACCTGTAGTTGTTTCATAATGATGTGTTTCTTTTGCTATAGGTGTCACTACAACCAGTCCAGATTCTTAAGCACAATGCGGAGGAAGAGAAGGCAGAGCTTGCTCGTATGTCATCTTTCATTGGTGCTATTGCCATTGGAGACCTCGTCAAAAGTACCTTAGGACCAAAAGGAATGGTAAGATATGTGGGTTTTTAAGTTTTGTTTTTTTTTTGAGGGGGGGGGGGGTTGGAAATTCTGTGTGTACATATTTTGAAGTGGTACACAAGGGATTTTCTTCTTTTTCTTCATTATTAAAGCTCATAGACAGTCTCGGTAGCAAAAATCATACTGGCAAGGAACTTATCTAACATAGTCACATACTAATCTCCTTTTGTCATAAGACACATGTACGAGATTATTTAACATTCCATTCACGATTTCGAACAAATTTTAGTGTTAATATCTGTAAAAAATGCTTGGTAACGGCTTTTCACTGCCTCATGCTAAGACCATATCCACCCAAAGGTTCCCCGCACAATAAACCCAGCGCTTCGCACTATATGTAGTGTATTCTATACACACAGCAATCCTCATGTGAGCAGTGTGTGAGGCCGTTGTTTGAATTTACATCCCCTCTTTTTCGGCCAGGGATTTTTATTACTTTTCACCTCTCATTCCATAAATATTTCACTTGAGGAGGAAAAAACTTCACAGCATCTTAGTTATGTTAGTACCCTGCTATTTGTTAAGTAAAATCAAAGAAATTTCACGAAAAGTTTTTGAGGGCTTCCCAAAACTATCTATGTTACCTTTAAGGTGATTTAAAGAAGAGCAGACTTGATCCGTGAACTTTGTTCTGAGCAGCAGTGCAATGTGAAAACTTTGTTTTTGTTAGTGAGAGCTCTCTTTTTTAGAATTTACTGCAGCAGTGTCAGTAAGGTCAGCTGCTGTGAAAAAGCTCAACAAAATAAAACTAAGTGGAATATAAGTCAGTCTGATTTGTTGTAAATTGTAATGTCCTTGAAGTCATGTTAAAGCAGGACTGAACTCATCAAATATTCACTTAATCTTTAATCTTTCTTCTATATTTTTCCAGGACAAGATCTTACAGAGCAACAGCCCTAATGCACCACTAACTGTCACTAATGACGGAGCCACCATTTTGAAATCCATCGGAGTCGACAATCCAGCTGCTAAGATCCTTGTCGGTAAGTTCACCAGCATTTTCTTGATTTTTTTCCAGCTTCTTGAAAGTAATGTACAAACAAAATTTGGTAGTAGTCCTCTTTCCCCTCAATAGGCTTTTAATGATGGTCCTTTTTGTTTTTGTTTTTTATATTAATTCATGTATTATACCTTGTATTTTGATTTTAAATGATTTGCATATATTTTGATGTTTGTATGTTTTTTAAATTGGAGAATTAAATAAAGACTGATTGACTATAACCATTATTGTGTAAAGTATCTTTTTTTTTCAAACATGTATGTTTTTTATAAATTTTATTATAAAGTACCCAAACAACAAAGAAAGTATCATGTTGGTACATGTATTCCTATTTGATATGATAAATTGCCCATGTGTTATTCTCTTTCCTATTCAGATATCAGTAAGGTCCAGGATGATGAAGTCGGAGATGGAACTACATCTGTCACAGTTCTTGCTTGTGAGCTCCTCAAAGTAAGTCATCTCTCAACTCCAAATTTTAAAGGGGAATGAAACCCAGGGGGAAAATCCATTTTCATAAAAAGAGAGGATAGAGAGAAGTAATTTTAAAAAAGTTCCATCAAAATCAGTTAAGAAATGAGAAAGTTATGAAAGTTTGAAAAGTCTCAATTTACTTTCTATGGCGATCCTCAAATTGGCAATGTTGCTTCAAAATGACAGGTTTAGTAGGACAACTCTCCATATGTTTTGTGCACAAAATTTCATATTTTCCCCGTTATCTCTCAAGGTGCAGCTTGTCTCCTTCTTAGCTCAAGATATATCAAGGAGAAATGTATTTGACACAACATATGTTGAGTTCACAAAAAGACAAGCATCATTTTTAGAGATTTCGTTAGGCTTTCGTTTCATCAGAAATTACATCAAAAGTGTTGAAATATGTTTTAATGTCTAATTGTGTCACATTAAAGGTACTGAATTGCCAGTGTCCATGTGCATTGTATCATAATTCGCTGACACCAGATTTTGGTTGAATTACCAATGAAAATATGTGTGAGGTTAATTACCGGGGAGCAATTGTCATACAACCGATGTAAGAAGTTAGAATGAATGTGTGTATTTCATGTTCTTGCATTGTTCACATTTAAATCTGATTGAATGAACAGGAAGCAGAGAAGTTGATTGGTCAGAAGCTTCATCCCCACACCATCATCGCTGGCTGGAGGAAGGCCATTGATGTATCTGTTGCTGCACTCACTCAGGCTTCGGAAGACCACAGGTAAGAACTTTGGAGTGAGATGTCCCTTGGATAGGATGCTAAGCCATTGATAACCTTATTGCCTACCTGTTATGGCAGTCGGCTAAAATCTAAATTCACATAACCTTGATCTCATGTACACATTGTCCTGATAACTTTAATAGCATCATGTAATAGCCATGGCTCTGTCATGTAGTGAGGAAGGCCTTTGATATAGCCATTGCTGCATTCACCCAGGTATTTGAAAACCACAGGTTAGAACATTGGAGTGAATTGTCTCTTGGAAAGGATGTAGAGATTATCAGGAATGGAAGTGCATTTCAAGAGAAACTGACTTCAGTTAGGTAGCGTAGCGAAACGCAATGGCGCAAAAAGACGCAGGAAAGACGCGAGTTTTGTCTGTGCTTCTAAAATTAGAATTCGACATATCTGAATAAAAGTTTTCATATTATTTTACTTAAAAGTGTTCAAAGAAGTAAATACTAATTCTACATCCTAATGTTTGGTTCTACCTCTATAAAATAAAATTTTGATGTTGAATAATTTTGTCATATGCGTCTTTCCCACGTTTTTACACGCCACAAGGTTTCGCTAAGCTACCTTATATTGAATACTTCATAATGCAGTTAATAGATTTTTTCCCCCTTTTTCTGAGCTAAGTGGAGACAAAATAAGTAAACCCATGAAGATGTGTGAAGTTTTGATGAATAGTTTTGTAGGATGCTACGTCCAGTATTCATGCTTTGCATTGTATAGTCATGTAAACAAGTACACATTAGAATTAAGGATTGCAAGATATGCCAAATTTTCTTTATCTAATTGTGTCCAAAACTGAGTAATAATACTAAAAATAATTACAATTAATATGATAATAGAAGATAAATAATAATTATTAGTGGTACTGTGTAAGATGGTTATCTTTAGTGGATGATATTTCTCTGTTTGGGAAATGGGACATTTTGGAAAAGAGGTAAAGGCTTATAAAATGATTGTGTGGTGTCTCTTTTTCATGTATAAGTTTTAATATCTGTGATTCTTACCCTCTCTGCAGTAATGATCCAGAGAAATTCAAGTCTGATCTGATGAAGATTGCCTACACGACACTAAGTTCTAAGATCGTTAGTCATGATAGAGATAAGTTCTCATCTCTCTGTGTAGATGCTGTTCTAAGACTAAAGGTAAATGAACTCATACTGTAAACGCTGTTATTTTCACGCTGCGCGACCCAAAAACATATTTGTGGGTTCTTGAATTCGCGCTGCACAATTATTCACTCGCAAAATGCGGCTCCATTTATTGTTTCACAGACACGCGTCCATTCAAATGCATACTGCAGACACAATTACACACACACTCTAAAATTAATTGGATTTCAGATGAAGCGTGCAATGCAGCGTCCATTCAAAACAAGCATAAGAAACCGTGCTTATGATTTCGCGTGTTCTAAAAATAGCGCGAAATCCGCGAAAAATAAATGTACCGCGAATATTTCTGCATTTACAGTAATTTTGATGAAAAAGACACTACCCTTGTTGAATTTTTTTATTTTTCCGATGAGGAGAAATATTACAATCTGTCTGTATGACAGAGACTGTTTGCGTCTGCCACTGTGAACATTATATTTTTTTTGCTCGGTCTGTCTAGTCATCTCACTTTCTGGAAAAAACATTTGAAAATAGGATTGATTTGATTAGTTCATGAATTGCTATTGATTTGATATTCACATTAATTTCCTTCTCATGATCGGTATATTATGGCTAACGTAAAGGGATTCGGTAACTTTGTGGAGGCTTGATTTAAAAATTGTTGAATTTTGATATCTGTCTTGTATAATGATGTTCAGAAGGATAAATAAATAGCCAGGCATAGAAAGGTTTTCAAATATACAATGCTATTATTAAGTTATCTGTGACTGAATACTTCCATTTACGAAAGCGTATGGCCATACGCTTTAGTCTTACACTGAGTCTATGGGGGGAAATGAGTCTGGCATTTGTTCCCCCTGGGCTTCATTTTTACACCATATTACATACACTGATAGCATGTAAGGCCAGGCAGCTCAGATTTTATCAAGCCTCTATGAAGTTACCAAATCACTTTAATAACTGGTAAATATTTTTTAAAATGGGAGGTAGAGAGCACATGAATTAGGTCAGAACTAGAGATAATAGATTTTCAGCAGAGTTAGATTTTAGCTATAATGTTCAACATTATGATTAAATGGTCAGTGGTCACTGCCCATGCAGTAAGTGAGCAACTGTCCAGCCAACCGGAATCCAGAGACATAGAAGAGGACCATAGCTGTATTGCACAGACATGCCATTCAAACAATGTATTTGTTGGACTCTGTTTACATGTGTATTTTTTAACGTTTCTATCGCAGGGAAAGACCGATCTTCATGCCGTCCAGATCATCAAGAAGCTTGGTGGGAACATGAACGAGTCATACCTTGACGAAGGCTTCCTACTGGACAAGAAGGTTGGCGTAAACCAACCTAAGAGGATAGAGAATGCTCGCATCCTGGTGGCTAACACTCCTATGGATACAGATAAGATTAAGGTTAGTCAAAGGATTATCGAAAGCCTTGCTTACACATAACATAACAAAGTGCCTAAAGAAAAACATGCAGCAAAATGAAATGATGTAAGTTTAGTCAGTGTTCTCGCCAGTACATAACATCCTTGGTGTTGATACCAAGGGTGAGGAATTTCAGAAAATAAAAACCATGTGTAGGTTCCTCAAACAAGGGTACCGACAAGGGTAATAAATCAGTAAATGCTTCCTTTCAATCTCCAAAGTTGTTTTGGTCCTCCCAAACCACCTCCCTGGGATGTCATAAGGTCATATTTCACTCAATATGGACAATTAAATATGTCAGTGCATACTTTCAACCTGCAAAATTGCTTTGGTCCTCTCAGATCACCACCATGGGATTCAGTCAAGCCATATTTCTGTCAAGTTTTACCATGTGTGAACTTTTTCTGCCGAGAAGCCTGAGCGTAGTATGTGTCATATTTCTGTATCTTGTACCCACACCGCACAGATAAGGGGTCTTTTTTGTGCCCAACACCTTTTTGTTTACCCCTGCTTCCGTTTATTTAAATAATTTTTTTTTGCTGGTGTGTTTTTATTATTTAATTTTTTTTTTTTTAATTTCATTTTCAATATGAACAAGGATTTAACTGGACGGTTAGAAAAGGCACCAGAAGGAACAGTTTAGATTGTTAAAGCACTGATGCCCCAAAATTCTGAAAATCTCTCAAACTTTATCTCATTCTTTGATTTTCTGCTTATGAAGTTTAGTTAATTCCTTTTATCCATGTAGACATAGCCAGGTCTCTGAAAATGTTTTTCCCTTTTCAGATGTTTGTATCATTGTATGAAAATCAATATCATATTGAAATTAATCAAATTAATATGTAAATGACCCTGAAAAGCTCAGACAATAGGGAATTTATTTTACTATCTCTAGAGCTTCTGAGATTCTCTCCTTACCTTTTTTTTGGTAACAGGTGTTTGGTTCTAGAGTAAGAGTGGACTCAACTGCCAAGATTGCTGAACTTGAACTGGCTGAGAAGGAGAAGATGAAGGAGAAAGTTGAAAAGATCCTCAAACATGACATCAATGTCTTCATTAACAGGTACAAACATACTTATGTGTTCTGCTTTATGCTGTTTCAGTGGTACTATTTGTCATTTGAAATATTTTACAAAATTTGCCCCCCCCCCCTCCTTAAAATAGATTGTTAGGTAATTGTAGTTTATGCCCCATTTTTAACTCTGTTTGACGAACAGACACAGTCAACAAGAATTTAGAAATCAAAAACAAGACTCTGAATTTCCATTGAAATGTCTTTCCAACATTTTTTAGTACATATACTGTAAAAATAAAAAGCTCTGTGAATCACAACAATGTAGTGTTGTGATTCAACTATTTTATGGCATGAAACATAAACAAACCTGGTCTGAACCTTTCACAAATTTGGGAAAATTTCTTGCATGCGAAAGTTTCGTTTTACAACATGCACGATTCACCAACAAGAATCTTTTGGATTAAAAGAGTCAGAAGAACCCTGAAGAAGAAGAAGAAGAAGCAAAAAAAAAATCTTTAAAAAAGAAAGTTAAATAGTGTGTAATAGATTTAACGAGACATTTGATGAGATTTTTTGAGAAGTCTTCATTATCGCTGTACCCCTTTTTTCAAAAACCATTTTAGGCAGCTGATCTACAACTACCCGGAGCAGTTGTTTGCAGACCAGGGTGTGATGGCCATCGAACACGCTGACTTTGAGGGTGTTGAGCGCCTTGCCCTGGTGACAGGAGGAGAGATTGTCTCGACCTTTGATCGCCCTGACCTGGTCAAGCTAGGTCGCTGTGATCTCATTGAGGAGGTCATGATTGGTGAGTGATTTGATCTTGTTAAATTCATATTTTTGAACATTTATTTTGTTTTATCTACTTATTTATTTATATATTTATTTTTTTCCTTTAGTATTTTCATTAAAGTAAGATAGCTCAGTCAGATCATTTGCATGGTTTTCATTGAGGTTTTTCACAAAGAATAGGTTACAATACAAAAAAATATGCAAGCTATGACACATTTCACCAGTGAAAACAGTAACCTTTCCGACACAACATAAATAAAAGTAAACAGCAGCCCTGAGATTGATAATTTTGATTTTTATGCGGTTATTTATGTTTATTTGATATCTTTTCTCAACAAATATATCACAGATTTGCTTTCTTTACTAAACAGGCAGTACAGAGTTGAAATAATGGAATTGCATTGTGACTTTTGTATTGATATTACTGAATGGCATCTGATCATATAAAAGGACTGCTACAAAAGATAGGATTAGTGGCAAATTTTACTAAATCAGAATATTTCAAACAGAAGGAAGGTGCCCTGAATAGCTACGTTCTAGCAAAATTTAAAAAAACAAAACATCTCTTACTTATCTCTCAATATACTCTTATTTGCAGAGTTTTGACAAGTACAATCCTTTTTTATCTTTCACCCTCTATTCTTCAGGCGAGGACAAGCTGATCAAGTTTTCCGGCGTGGCTCTCGGCGAAGCTTGCACCGTCGTACTGAGGGGTGCAACTCAGCAGATCCTGGATGAGGTAGAACGCTCGCTACATGATGCCCTCTGTGTTCTATCACAGACAGTCAAGACCACACGCACGGTACCAGGAGGAGGTAGGCTTTCAGGGCCCTGTTTCATAAAACTTGTCATCAATGACAAGTTGCAATAACTGTTATAAGCTACTGAAATCCTTGCATCTGATTGGCTGAGAGCAAATTTGTCGGTAAAAATCACTGACAAGACACTTGATGAAACGCCCCCCAGATTGTAGAGGTGTCATAGTCGAGTGGTTTAATCACTGAATGGGGACGCAAAGGTCATGGGTTCTCAACCGGCATGGCACTTATGTCCTTGAGCAAGGCATTTTATCTGCATTGCTTCTCTCCACCCTGGTGTTAAATGGGTACCCGGTAGGATACGAACGTTATTTGGCTGGAATGGCGCATGTCGGCATGTGCACCTGTAAAATGGTTGCCAAGCTGGAATGCTCCCAAGTGGAGTGGAGAATGTGCACTCTGAGTGCAGAATCGCAGTTGAATCTAATGACTGGGGTAATGATACACTGTAAAGTGCTTTGATCAGTTACTTAATTGGAAAGGCACTATATAAAAAAAGGTTATTATTAATATTATTATTGTCTATTCGGTCTTATTGCTATTCATGGGTGCCCTTTTTATACTGTAGCGTAATTTCCTGCTTTGTCACCTCCTCATTCAGGCTTTCTCATACTTCACATTGTAATGAACATATGGGGTTCTAATAATATGTCTACCCTTCTCAGGCTAATGAGTAAAATCTACTGCCTTGGTGATACTACACCATTAGCACAATACTCCATTGCTGTAAGATGTAAAATCATGTTTCCCTTGACCTAGATATATTATGTTTATTATCCAATCAAAATATTCATTGAGCCCTAACACACAAAGTAATTGCTGTATGGTTTTATCTGATCGATATCATTACATTACCTGCGGCTTGTAAATTAGCAAATGGTCTTAGAGGGTGCATAAGATCATCTGATTTTCACCCAGCTTTAAGAATTCCAACATCTTTAAGAGATTATGAATTCAGTCGTATTTCCTTATTTTGACCCTTGCCTTGACTGTACTTACCCGTAGTCTTAAATGCTATGCACAAGTGTGCCTTTCTGTCTAATTGTTTAACTATGTGTCTATGTTTCATCCTATCGTTGTATCTAGGTGCCTCTGAGATGTTGATGGCCAATGCTGTATGTGAGCTAGCAGCCAGGACCCCAGGCAAGGAAGCTGTTGCCATCGAGGGTTTCGCCAGGGCTCTTAGACAGGTAGGGGAACACCAAATCAGCATCTTTCATACCTGTTCATCTAGTATTCTGAATTGTATTTTCTAGACTTTGTTTTATATATGCATGTATGTATCGCCTCACTTTAAATCACCCTCCCAAATTCTCACATTTGTAGATACTATTCGTTTTATTACATGTCATGAGTGGACTAATCTAATCTGCTTAGTAGGGTTTAATCCTAGCCTAAAATTAAAAAGCTGTTATAAATACAAGCCAAGTTTTAGACGTTTTGGGGATCAAGTGGATGTAGTCATCTTGAGATACTGATCTACATTTGCCTTTTAACGGAAAGACAAAATCCAGGGATAATCAATCTCTTCGTCAGTTGAGTCTAATTGAATTAGAGTTGACAGGCTAATTATCATTCGATAACAATTTTTCTTGTCAAATCAAAATATCACCCTTCAGAAGTCAAAATTTAGATTCTGATTTTTTTTTTAGCAATCCCTAATATATATATATGACAAGAGAAAGAAGATTCTCCTTTGTATTTTATGTTTTGTATGTTCATTTTTTTCCTAGCTACCAACTGTGATTGCTGATAACGCTGGCTACGACTCGGCCGAACTGGTATCTCAACTGAGGGCAGCACACACTGCAGGAAACTACAAGATGGGATTGAGTAAGTCTTAAATTGTTCTACTATTATTCCACAACTCCACACTAATTCTTTTCTCTAAGGGTCTGGATTGACATTCTTATGGTTCTATATGATTAGTCCAGCAGTTTAAACTCTGAAATGTTGAGGGTCTGAAGTTGAAATTTAGGGGCCAATGTGTACTAGACCCCTGTAAGTGTTGAACCCTGAGCCCCGTTTCATAAAACTTGTTATCAATAAGAAGTTACAATGATGGTTATAAGCTAGTGAAATACCTGCATCTGATTGGCATAGAGCTAATTTGTTATAGATTTGTGGCAGTTGTTATTGATAACAAGTTTTATGAAACAGGCCCTGGTTCTTCAAACTGCATTTTTAGGGTGACATTTGAACATGTATATTTCAAAGGATTTCATAAATTAATTTTGGAAATTAGACATATGCATAGACAAGAGAGAGCATCAAGAATGTGCATCAAATTTTCCCATTTTTCAAAGATTATCCAAATGTACCACATCGTTGTCTCATATCTGTCGTACACCTACAGTAATGCCTGTGAGCCATATGAGTAACATATTGAGACAATATAACTAGTCTGTAGGGGGTTTATTTTCTTGTTCAAACCAGCATAATCATAACAAAGCAGAAAAATCATTATTTACTAAAAAGCACAAACATAGATCACATTTGCGTGGGACTTGGGATTTAAAAAAAATGGCTATTGTTTTCATTGAACCTCTTTAGACATGACAGTGTGTATGATAGGTAATACCATGGAGTTGGGGGGGGGGGGGGGGTAAGCAGCACAGATATAAAATGTGCATGTAAGTGAATAGGTAAGAATTTACATTTTACTGAGAACATACATAGATGTACACATATGGGACTAGGGATAAAACTAATGGCTATTATTTACATTTGACCCACTACAGACATGACTGATGGTACGATTGGTAATACCATGGAGCTCGGAGTACTGGAGTCCTTCCAGGTAAAACGTCAGGTAGTCCTCAGCGCTTCAGAGGCTGCTGAGATGATCCTACGAGTCGATAACATCATCAAGGCAGCACCTAGGTAAGATCATCTTGGTAATTTCTAAGGGCTGGTCACATATAAACCAGTAATGATAACTGATAATAATATCTGGCTGTGCTGAAAAGGTTTTGGATACGTGAAAGTTGGTGCTGAAGGCTCACTGGTATAAATTTGTGCGCAACACCGATATCGAATACTTTTGCTACATAGACTTATTTTTTTTTTATCATCTTCATTGTTTGTGATTTGTATTTAGCCCTGTAGCCTGGTTTCACAGTCAGCCTTTTCCACTGGGCCAAGTTGAATTGATTCCTAGTTTCTTGTCCCTTTTAAAATTATTTTTAATTTCTTTATTTCCTTCCTTTTCAATGAGGAGGGGGTTCCATGTTATTGATATGTGATATTTTTTACCCCTACACACAAACGCTATTTCAAACAAGTTCTTCTTGTCCCTTTTAAACTTATTTTTAATTTCTTTATTTCCTTCCTTTTCAATGAGGAGGGGGTTCCATGTTATTGATACGTGATATTTTTTACCCCTACACACAAACGCTATTTCAAAACAAGTTCTTTTGTTCCTGCAATACAGAAGCTCAGAACAAGTTGAAGTTGCACTGTATTGTTGATTTTTTATACCTGAAAGTCCAGATTCAGTCTCGTGTTTACTCAGTTTACTCTGGATGTGAACCTCAATCAATTCCAAGAATCGTTTATCTGAGAGAACATCTTTAATTACAACTGATACTTGATACTTGATACAGATTTCATGAGATACATGTACTTCCATCGTTTATGTCAAAGCAAGAGTTCCCAAGGTTTGAAAAGCTTGTCTGGTTGTGACATTTGTTTCAGTATCCCTTGGGAATTTCCTTTAGTGATTAACCCTTTCAGGACAGGAATTATTTAAGGGCTAAATTGATCACATTTTGTTCTTCAAATTGGCAACATTAATATTTTTCTTTTAGTGCTAAATGGTTCTAATAAGGTGTAGTATCTTTGGTAACGATATACATGGTTAGAAATTTTGTCAAAAAGTTGAAAAAATGCAAATTTTGATTTAAAAGAACAAACAATGATTTTGAACCTCTCGATTTTGCAAATTTAAGGATTTTAAAGCTTATTCGCCTTTTTAAAATTCCTGGCATCAAACGCAATATGGTCATGCAACAAAAGTGGACCTAGTGTGAAGAAAATTTTGCTCTTTCTACTCAAGCATCTGGTATATTTTTTTAGAGCTCTGAATCATAAGTTATTGAGCCAAACCACAAAATGTGGTCAATTGTCTTGAAAGGATTAAGGCGACCTCACATGTTATATTTATACTGACAAAAGCCCCATCATTCAGTACTCAATATGTCATGTAATCCCATAAGTAATGAACAGAGTGAAAGTAGGATGTAGGCCTAGTATTTGCTCCATCTCATCCTCCCTTCACCGGAGAAGTGGATCACATGTTTTGCCCTGCTGCATCGAAGAGGGCTTAGTGACGTGTGCTCATTTGGGTTGAACCTCAAAGCTGCTCTACTCTGAAAAGCTTTATTGATTGCTTTGTGTACCATTGTCATTGTTATGGGTTCTATTTGTAAACTAGGTAGGGTCATGTAATGTGTGAAGGCTAAAATATCCTGTGTTAGGAAATGATCATTACACAGGAACACATTTTGTTGCCTAGTCAGTGGTTTTTTAGCTGGTGGGTTAATTTCTTGTCTTCCATTAAGACTTTTAGGATTGTGGTAATGCTGATGTCTCCTTATCCACCCTTTCTAGACAATTGACAACATTTTGTGGTTTGGCTCAATAACTTTTGATTCAGAGCTCTACAAAAATTACCAGATGCACGCGTAGAAAGAGCAAAAATTTCTGCAATCACTGTGTTAATTTTTGTTGCATGATCATATTGTGTTTGATGCCAGAAAGTTTAAAAAGGAGAATATGCTTCAAAATCCTTAAATTGGCATATATTGAGAGTTTCAAAATTACTGTTCTTGATCAAAATTTGCCATTTTTCAACCTTTTGACAAAGTTTTATAATCTTATTTATGTTCTCTGTATTTCACTTGATTCATTCCTCTTTTCTCTTGTCTTCCTCTCTCTCTCTCTTTCTATCTTTCTTTCTATTTATATATCTGCCTTTCTCTCTTGTCTCTCTCTCTATATATCTATCTGTCTTTCTCTCTCTCTCTCTCTCTCTCTCTATCTTTCTATCTTTCTCTCTTTCTATTTATATATCTGTCTGTCTGTGTCTCTCTCTCTCTCTCTCTCTCTCTTTATCTATCTATCTTTCTTTCTTTCTTTGTTTCAATCTCCCCCCTGCATTCTTTCATCATCTAGGCAACGAAACGACCCTGGTCACTGAGAGAGAGGGAGACGGATGTACATACCTACAGTAGAAGCAGACGTGTATCTTGTGATTGTACAATGTAACTATAGCACTCATACCCCTTTAGAGTTTGGATAGAATACTGTTTGACAAACAGGTTCTATATCCCCTATTTAAATGTCATGGGGCATTTGTTAAACTGTTGTAGCCTTATACCCAAACATTTTGTTTTTTAAGTGGAATATTAAAACATTTACTGTGGAATAAGAGGAAACCCCTTTCGAGTTTGGATAGAATACTGTTTGACAAACATGTTCTATCTCTGAATGTCATGGGGCATTTGTTCAACTGTTGAAACCTTACACCAACAAGATTAATGTAATTGAAAGGCCCTCAGGAAGAACAGTATGCGTACTGATGACTGAGGCTACCCTGGGTAAAAAGACCATGTTATTAATATGATTATTATTGTTGTCGTTGTTATTGCTGTTGTTATTTACATATTTTCCTTGGAATACTGTAGCCATTTTGGCTTATTGTCCATATCACAGAGGAACCATGTTATAACAAACTCCGTGGGAACAAGGAAATTGTCACAGTGAGACAATATACATGTATAACAATGCCATGACAAAATTATAACAAAACCTTGTTATATCAGGGCTCAAAAAAAGAATGAAATACAAATAAATGAGGACTGGTAAATTACATTGTTTTAAGAAAACCCAGAACAAAAACAAGTGGAAAATTATTATAACAAACTCATCGGAACCAAGGAGATTACCCTGTTGTTTTGAAATTTGTTAAAATCCAGCCCTCAAAACAATGGAAAACAAAGAGATGTGGGCTGGTAATAAATACCTTGATATCAAAGGAGCTAGTTATCATGAAGGCTTGTTACAGCTTTATAACCAGGTTTCAGTGTACAAATGCATTTACAGTATGTTTGGGCGTCGCTAGAAGGCCTGTAACAAACTTGGAGCGATGCATTGTTTATGCGGCATAATTTGTCACACCTCACCAAAAGTGGAACAGACAGCAAGCATGGAGACAGGCGTGAATACTACACTGCCCTAGGTATTCTGTGATGCATTACATCCGTGAAGAAACTCGAGGATTTTGAATCTGTGAAACATGGCCTTAAAACGTGATGGGGTGAACCATGTAAATTTACCAGGTGCAGTGGGAATAGATCAGATTTAAAAGGCATATCGTCTATTTCATTGAACCTCGAAAGGATTTAAACAGCAATTTAATGTCGTACAGTGGATGGGTTTAGAGCTTATGTTATTCTTGTACCAATTTTCCATGTGGTTCAAAATTGCTAGATTGTTCTAATAAGTGTAAGGTAATCTTAATTTCTGTGCATTGAATTGCAATTAATTGATTGGAATCGTTTACCAGGCAGGAGAGGGGTTCTTTGCATAACAAAATACATATACAGTGGAGCCTTGTTATAAAGAACACTTATAACAAAACTCTCATTGTAACAAGGTAATTTTGCTCTTCCCACTTCTTTGTATTCTATTGTTTTTTTTATCCCTGATATAACAAGGTTTCGATATAAAGAGGTAATTTCCTGGGTCTCAAGGAGTTTGTTATAACGAGGTTCCACTGTACATGCAAATTAACACAAACTTGCTCGAAATCACATTCAATGAAAACCACACCCCTCATTTACACACCAGACAGCATGTTAGGCACGTGGGTTGAGACTAGCAGAAACACTAGCAGTGTGTCAGAAATGTAAGATTCCAATTGGCCATGTACTATAGCTGCTCCCGACACAACCAGTAGGAACCTGGGTTAGGCATCTCCCAAGACACAATGATTTTCTAATTAAGTGTTCAAATTAGTGTCTGTGCTTGGCTGATTGCCTTGTATATCTGTGTTTATTACTCTGCTATTATGTATTTATTACTCATACCATTTGGCACTTGTAAGTCATCCAGTCGTGAAGATTCAGAGTATGTTTTCGTTGATTCCTTGAGGTTCGTTCTGTCATTATCAGAATTCAAGATTACCTAGAGTCTCTTTTCAGTTATGTTCATTTGAAGGGGTCAGGGATATCCAGAGCCTATCCTTACCTTTGTGAAAAAGGAGTCACATGCATTTACATATACATGGTCTTCACAGGCTACCCTAAAACCTGTGGAAATATATTTAAAGATAAAGTTGAGTTATGGTCATTCGATTACATTGTGAAAGAAACTGTCTCAAAGCAATTAGGAGAGGGTGATTATGTTGTACATTAGACAGAATTGTTATATACTGTGAGAAGTCGGAAGCACCAAAATAAGAAATTGACCCAATCTTGCTGAGAAGCACATGCACTGTACACAGAAATGGATTTATGGGATTGCACACACATGTGGCGTGAATGTTCGGGCCAAACACTTTGAACAGCTATTTCTTGTCATATTTTGAAAGAGAGAGAATTTGAAGATCAATCCTTTTCAGGGGAAATTTCCATAATATTCTTCTAAATTTGACAAAGAAAGAATGAAAAAGATTACAAATTATTTTATCACCTCTACCGAAGAACTCAACTTTCTCTTTAAATTCAACCAATAAGTTGGTAATAAGACATCCTAGGCACTTAAAAATCTCCAATTTTTTTTGTATAATAGGCTCTTAATAACTTATGCATTTGTCTCGGAAAGAGACATTTGTGGATTAGCACTCGATTGCACCAACCCCCTCAGTTTGAAGCTGAATACCCAATGGATATAATCATTACAATGCAATAATCTGGCCATTTTATTGGGGTTGGGGTGTTTTTTTTAGCGATTGCCAAGAATTTCATTGTCACGACTCATGAGGCATCAAATTCTGTACCAGAAGCTGGTACAAATTCTGTACCAGAAGCTGGTACAAATTGGCAACTGCATTCCATTAATGCATCAAGTTAATCACATTTTTTTTGAGTTTGGTTATGCATGCATGTCCAGTCAACAGACTGCTATTGTAGCAATGAGATGTTCTACGTTTGATGCTGGTGCTATTGTTTAACAGCCTCAGCATTGATCTACATTTTCTGCACTCGACCCAGGTGAAGTAAATGGGTACCGGTAGGAATTACTTCCTTGAAGATTCAGCTCCTTCGTTAGGGCAGCTAGGCCAAGCCAGGGTAACAATCCAAAGCTCTCCAGAAGCGCATAGAGACACTGATAAACATGCGATATGCACTATACAAGAACCGAGCGTTATTATTAGCATTATCTTTGCAATAAGCCAGTTCGTAATTACAATTTGTGCACGTGCACATAAAGGTCATTTGTACCGAGTACAAGTGGCCTTTATAGACTGTCATTTTGTTTGCACAACGATTCACGCACCAGTATGATCTTACATGTTAAACTAGTAGCGCGTCTATCAAAACAAATGCACATACAAAGTGGGGTCATTTTAGGGTCATTTGTACCTTGAATTAATTGGCTTATTGTTTTCACCTTTCTAAAGGCTTTTTTAGTTTAATAGACCATACATTTTTGTGACACTGAGTCAAAGTTCCCACAATCACCAGGTGTTCATCTCTACATGAAATTGTTAGGAAATTCCCCAAGTAACATGCTTTATTGTATGGTGGATGTGCAAGGAGTTACCGTAACTTAAATACAGTAATGTCATGGTGTCAAGTTTTTGTTTTGAGTGAGAATGTGGTGATAATTTTTCTTTTGTACTACTTTATAAGTGTGAAGTAAGATGTGACAGAATTAAATGAAAATGTGATGAAGAAACAAATATCTAACTTGTAATTTTGTTTTTATTTTCATGTATCTAGTTTCGCATCAAATTGTATGTCATATTCTACATTTTCGTGTATATTATGCTATGAGGCAAGTAAATTAATTACAGGACAAGTCCAAGCTATTTTTGTCCCATAGGTTACCAACCACATCTCAGATTTGAGTATTTCTGATAATTGTATTACACAAACCCATAGCAGTTGAGAGTTTTATCATAGTTTAGATTAATCAGTTTTCCCTCCTCAAATTGGCAACAATTATCATTTTTTTCCGCTCTATATTGAATGTAGCAATGTAGTGTTGCAAAATTTTACGGAGAAATTGCTAATTTGGACACACAGAAATACTGTATAAGTGGTTATTTTCGCGGTGGTTTTATTTTCGCAAGTCGGTCCTCGCGAAAATTTCCACTTCAATATATGGCTGTTTATAGTGACAAAAACATCACAAAAATCGCGAAATTAAACCCTCGCGAATTTCCCTACATAGTCCAAAATCGCGAAAATATCTGTACGCGAAAAAAACAGCTTATACAGTAGTTAATATACCGTGTTGCCAATTTAGAGACTGTAATGATTGATTACCGGTAGTTATAATGAAATTGCTCTAATTCGTGAAAGGCACAAAGAAACTGACTCTGATCGGACTCGGGTTCGAATCTCAGTCACGTCTTTCGGATGGTGACGTTAAAGGTTGGCCCCAGACGTAAATAATCATATTTGATTGATACATGTTTGTCAAAAACTAAATCACACACACACACACACACACACACACACACAACCTACTGCATTGGAAATAGACTCCAAATTTTCGCTGATTTTTGCTCTTCCTGCTCATGTATATTGTGTAATTCTGAGCATTCTGCATGAAAAAACTAAAAGTAGACGATGTACCACTATGGGTTAATGGCCGTAATAGAATTCAACTGGGTCAGACCAAGGAGCTTCAAGAGCTGGAGTCACATGTAGCTCATTCCCTTTGAACCATGTTCGATGCTGCCAAGGAAAAATGTGTCAGGCATGTGCTTAACTGGATCTTGCTTGCAGAGAAGACGACAAAAAGATTCCTGCCTGGCTGCAAACTTAGGGCCATTTTCAAAGGAAAATATGCTTTTGTAATGATAATTACTTTTCGCTATCTCTAGTCTGATGATATGAGCAGTTCACAGTGCTTACCTTTACTGGGGGCAAGCGAAAAGAAATTGTACAAAATTCCCCGATATATGAATCAAAATTGCGCGAATGGGCATGTGTGGGCACTTATCTGACATATAACATCATGATTAACTGTATTTGAACAATTGCAATTTTTATTTTCGTTTGCAGGGAGTCAAATTGGGGATTTTAAGATTGTAAAATTTTACTTTTTTTCCACAAATTGAAACTACTATCATACAATATAGCCAAATTTCTGGACACAATTAGGCTTTTGTATTCAGTTTTATCATACCGGTATGTGAAAATTTCACTTTGTTTATTCAAATAAAAAGTGAAATATTCTTGATATTTCATTTGTGACAAAAATCACTACTCGAGCTTTCCCATGGTGTTGGCGGCTTAGAACATCGGACATCAAAGGCTACAGTGCACCTGTAGATTCTTTTGTGCATCCTTAGAAAGGAGCAGCTGCTTGAGATAATTTGTTGCCAGTTGGAACTCAAGCTCTTGAAGCTCCTTGGTCAGACCAAATATGAAGTAAAATGACACATTTGATGTCAATTTATGTTCAGAACTCCACAATACTCTGTAATGTATGTATGGAACACCAAATGAACAAATACCTTGGACTTGCCCTATAAAAAACCCAACTTAATTGAAATATTTCTGCAATATATAGAAAGTTAAAACTTCAAATTAACTCATTTATTTGGCCTTGGGTAGATCAGATACACACAAACAGTTAACTTTGCATAAGTCAAATATGTTGAGACCACAAAATATGGTTCGGCTTACACAAACTGCGACTTACATGTACGTAATGTAAATAACACATTTGAATAGTTTGGTAGTAAAAAAAAATGATTGGACTTGGGGAAAGTTCGATTAATGCGACTTCGAGTTGTGCAAGGTTAACTGTACTTCTTAATGCATGATATGAAGAAACAGATCCAATATTCTTAGAGTGAAGCAAATATTTATTGACAACATAAAAATATGAACCCAATGAATAGACATCCTCTAAAGTCTGGTGATTACATCATCACAAATTGCAATTAAACAAATATACAACATGTCATCAATGTGAATAATACTATCACAGGAAAATTGCATTTTTACAACATCATAAGGACCAAGGAAATAAGCTCCTTGATATTGTACATTATATTTTAAAAAAACACATAAAAAGGGACACAAGGGACTATAATATACTATCCACTATAGGAGCTTTTTTTTTTTAACAGTGAACTATTTTGGCCAATATTCACAACTGACAAGTCAAAAAAAAATTATCTGAATAAGTTCAACATTTATTTAATAATTATTTTGTCATAAAAAAAGCAAGACTTGCTAGGACCAGAAAAAAAAAAAAATTGTCCTTGGCTTTTTGTGTATCATGCAGAAATGCTGTAATTAATAAAGCACTATCAAACAGCTACAGATTCTATTGCCCGGACCTGCCGTTAGTATTTTGTGACAATATTGCATGGAGTGAATATGTGAATGTAAGCAACAAAAATCTAACAAGTGAAAAAAAGAAGGGGGAAAAAAAGTCATCACTTCAAAGAGGTGCCTTTCGATAGAGAATTCTCTGACAAAGCCAGAAAAGAGGCCAAAAGTCATCACGTTTTACAGGTGACTTTCCGTGGTCATGTGACGCTGGCACACTACATGTAAGAGATGAATATAAGAGCAATATTACTACTTGTGCAGAATATGCATGAACATACATGTACACTAAAACTATACACTAAAGATATACATGTACTTCAATCATTGAGAGCTAGAAGGGCATCAACTCTATGAAAAAATAAGAGGTTTAACGCCCTTCTGGCGCTGACACATGGTAAAAGTGATATCATTCATATACCTGAATGGCATAACATGCATTGAGAAGTCTATACACAGTACATATAAGTGATGTTTCAAAAAGCTAATAGTACATTTTTTCAACTATTTATAGCAGTTTTCCTTTCCATTTCTTTCTGGTTTGAGGTAGGCGATGCATTTTATCATCGAAACAGATCTACATGTCATAATGTGTGTTTACACAACTATAAAATATGGTCCACGTGTGTGCAATGAAGCAAGGATAGATATTACATGGTGAATATGAACACAATTACTATGAGTACAATAGACAAGTTAGACTAGTTAGTTTCACTAAGAGAAGCATGTGCTTTAAGCCAAAGTTTGTTTTTTTAATAATTAAAAGATTGTCTGCCTACAGAAACATCTAAAAATATAATGGAATTAACAAAAATCTCAAGGTTTACACATTGGGCTCAATTATCTTGACAAAACTAAAATGTGTGGCAGTTTTTTTTTTAATCAGGCATCCATGAACTAAGATTTAGGAACTTATACACTTAAATGCAGATTTTTTAAATAATTTTTTTAAAATGAGCAAATATAAGGCAAATCCTTTTAGAACCTATGCAGTTTTTATATTTATACATGTATAACAATTGTGATTTACTTTGATCTCTAACCAGTTTTTTTTGCAGTAGTTGATCAATTTTGACAGGTGTTTTTATAATATGAATCTACATGTACATTGGAGACTTTTTTTTGGGGGGGGGGGACCCAAAAAAAATTAATTTGGGGCTTTAAATAAACAAGATAAGGCTGAATGACCATCTAAAATAATCCAATTGAGCCCATAATTTTAACAATTCATCCACTATTCGAGTACCCTTTTCTTCTACTAAATCTTTTTAAAAAAGAAACATTTCATAAGAGATAGTCAGGAGCTCTGATTTAATGCCCTTTACAAGGTATCCATTTAAAGCAGCCAGAATTCTATTGTTAGTAGAATGCCCTGGTACATGCATTTCAATCCAGAGAACTAAATGACAAAACAAAAAATAAAATAATACTGATAGTGTAATACATTCGCTTTTCTTTCATAAAATGCTAACTTCTATCATTTCCTCTGTGCCAAAAAAAATAACGTTCAAACATGTTGCTATGCCCATCACAATATAAAAGTCACCTATATTACATTTACCATAATGTAATGTCCATTTGAACTCTTTCTCCCAAAGAGTCACATTTAAGATATTTCCCTAGCAAAGCCTTATAAGAAATGTTGAACTGTTCAAGGCATTTCAAAACCTATTTTCACAAGGTCATTGGAATATACTTACAGGTAAGGCCTCTCATTCATAGAAACAACTTTTCCCTTCACCAGCATACCAAACCATATATATATATATAAAAATAATCATATTAAAAAAAAAAACTCTTCTTTCAGTTTTTTGGTATACACAACAGTGAAGGCAGCTAAAAACCAACTTCCCAACACATAATAAAAAGCATATGTATGGTGTGTAAATTCTACTCCATGCATTTGCAATGCCACAATTCTTTTTACAAATATCAACAAGTTACACAATATATGTACACGTATATTGTAAAAACAATGAAAACAACGCATATTCACTGACATACATGTAGACTTTGAGGATAGATTGTACAAGCATATATATACATGTATATTTATATTTCATCAAGATCTAATTAGGCTTCACATTACAAGGCTCTCAAAATTAAGGCATAATCACTTTGTTGTACATAATTGTCTAAAGGTCAACATCGAGTTCTTTATAAAGTTTAAATAGAAAACTCAGAGATGAATTCTCCAGTATCTGGAAATCATACTCACATTTTCTTTTTATTAAAGTCACATCGTAGGGAGTTTTCTATGAAGGATATCACAACATCTTTCGCAAGATGGAAAGATCATACCTCCCTTGATTTTGTATTGCAACTGTTTTACATAATGCAGTTACCTCACCCAAAGATTTCAAAAGATCCGATCCCAGCAGAAGGTTATCCAATAATTCCCTTCCGGAACCAACCTGAATGCTCTCTGATATCTGACAGGATATGGTCCGGAAATCGCAAATGGCATGATGTCACAAGGAGTGTCTTCCTTTGTTTTAGCTGCGTGTGAGAAGAGTACACACACGTTGATTTGGAATTCTACCAAGTCCCATGTGAGTGAACTGTGGTGCACTGCACATGGACGTTCCCTCATAAAGCCATTAAACCAGAAAACTTAAACCAATCAAATTTAGTGTGTTTTCCACAATAGTACTAACAGCAAAAAGTATGATGAGGTGATATACTCAGATAATTGCTTCTACTGCAGAACAGAAAACCATACACTTTACATATCAATGAAATTTAGTGTGTTTTCCACACAAGTACAACATCAGTATTTTCACAAAGGTGGAATACATAGCCATAAACCTGAAATCCAGAAAAAAACTGTACATATTTATAATCTCTGATCAACCCTAGTTCAAGGATCTATAGATCCTCGTCTCTTGGAATGTCATTGGTTGGTGAACTGCCAGTGGGCTTGCCAGTCTGCTCCTTCCAGTTCCTTGAGCAGGCTTCCTGATGTCCCAGGGACGTCCATCTGACTCAGACCAGCCATTCCTATTGGCATGTGTTGCTGACTCAGCTGCTGCTGCTGCTGTTGCTGCATGTCGAGGGATGGTTGGTAGCTCATTGCTCCGGCGCTAGAACTCGGTAGTCCACTGTTGACATCACTCACACTTAACCTGCTGACTTCCATGCTCCCGACGCCGCCAACACCTCCAACACCACTGACACTTGCTCCTCCGCTGACTCCTTCTGCTCCTCCGCCCATGTTGCTGCTAGTGTTGCCACTGAAAGGCATCTGCAGGTGGCCCATTCCCTGGCCCATGCCACTCAAGAAACGCATCTTGCTGGGTCTAGGCATGAGAGAGCTGTTGTTGCTGGGTGGTGCTACGGGTCTCTCTTGCATCTGCTGCTGATGCTGTAGTTGCTTGGGTATCAGCTTGGAGGAGATGTTGGGTTTGCCCAGCTTGGGAGGGTCAGACGCTGCCTTGGAGCTTGGTACCGACCCCAAAATGCCTGTCAAAGGTCAATGTGGTCAAAGGTCAAAGTTTATTCCTCAGACTGCGACTGTCTCATGACCCCCCCAAAAAAATCACAATCTTCCAGTCAGAGAAAAGGCCCAATAGATTAACAATTTACAAGACTGTCCCAGATTTGAAGCTGACTTTTCTCAAACTGAAAGCCCCATTAACCTCAACAGTTTTGATTTTAATATTTGTATGACAATCTAATAAAAAAAAATCAGTTAGTTATATCTTGCATGTTAAAAGATGATTTTTGAAGGTAGAGGTTTGCATGGTGGTACTGATAATGTTGAGAAGGCTTACGGTTCACCATGTGGTTAGTCCTGAAAAGGACTGTTCAGTTAGGAGAGGAAAGTGGAGAAAGTTAAGGAGAAGCCATGGAAAGGCAAGATAGAAAGTAAGAGAATGCAGAGATAATCTTTCTTGAAAGTGTGAAGTCCTGAAAAGGACTGTAAACCAGATGAGAAGGCTGAGGGTCGAGAAGACTCAACGTTTCGGACAGGTTGAATGTCGGTCATCAGGAGTGAGTAGGTGCCAGGAGCGACAGGGTATGAGTAAGTAAGAAAGATTACTTCTAAATGCTCTTTCCATTTCTCGCCTTTCCATTTCTTCTCCCCTTAACTTTCTCCACTTTCCTCTCCTAACTCAACATTCCTTTTCAGGAATAACCACATGGTGAACTGTAAGCCTTCTCAACGTTTGCATGTCAAAAGTTGCAATGTCTTTCAAAATGGGATCGCATTCTGATTTATAGTATACGATGGGCATTACACCATAAAGAGTTTAACTCTATCTACATGTATAACATACCTGGCCCGCCATGCCGTGATAGGTTGTTATAGACCTTCCTCATCCGCTCGATGTTCCGATGAGACGCCTCTGCATGATCCACTATTGGTAGAGGGTAGTCCTTGCCTGATGGATACAAAAATTGGCCCGCCCAAAAAGTGCCGTGTAAATTATATAGATTTCACATAAATAGACAGGAAATAACATGACATAATTATTAAGAAAATGTAAAAGAATAAGTCAGTATTTAGAACAGAGAGGGATCTCAATTCCTTTGAAGTTCTCTGGTGTACATCTTTCCCACGCTGAATCAGCAATGACTTCTACCATACCTCATTTCCATAATGAAACAGGTCACAAGCCTGTCTACTGGATGCTTCCATTCAGCAAGGAGGGGGTGTTCAGCGTATTACTGAGAAGTGTTTCTGATGCATGTCCAAAGATTGAATCCCAAGTCAAATTTGATATTTTCTAGAAGTGGCAGAAGAGAGCAGATTGCCCAAGAAGAAGATGACCACCTAAAGCATGCTTTTAAAGGGGTCTCTGATCGATAGTAGTTTGTTTTCAGCTACTTGCATATGGGAGATGCAGTGGTTTGTAGTTCTACAGCGTTACTTTCATTTTAAGCTTCAAAATCAATTCATCAACCCCTTTAGACAGAATGGTTCGTTCCAGAACACAGTAATGTGGCCACCTCCATTATGGCAAATGGGGGATGGCAAGTCAACTTGCATAGGAAATATCTACATCAGCCTCTAACTCCCATCTTTCTGATGATGTCTGTACCTTTGCTCAAATCAAGCTCAAACTCAAATGATTGAATTAGATCAGGGCCCTGTTTCATATAACTTGATATATAACAATTTACAAGAACAGTTATAAGCTACTGAAATACTTGCATCTGATTGGCTGAGAGCGAATTTGTCACAGATATGTGGCAGTTGTTATTGATAATAAGTGTTATGAAACAGGGCCCAGATTAATTAAGGATTAGTTAATTCCCTAAATAAATCAATTAACATTTAGTATCTCTTATCTAAACAATGGGTCGTATAAAACAGCATCAAGCAAGTAATTTGCCAGAGATGCATAAAATAGGAATTCCCAATTTAGACTATTTGTATAATTTTATGAGAGGGGTGTGATTTAGTCTTAAAATGTAATATACCTTGGGAGTTCGATCAGCAAAACTTGCAGAAAATATTTTGAATAATCCGAACAAGGAATGAAAAAGGAGAGGCACTATTTTCTTCACTATCAACACCATACAAACAATAACTGGTAAACAAAACCCTTTTAAATGACTAATTCTGTATACATATGTATTTCAAGGACGATTCATTTTTATTCCTTTCATTGTTAATTCTTTAATATGCAATGAAATGTATGCATTATTAAGATCAGAGATTATACTGATTTGGCAAAACTGTAATCTAACACACAATGTATCTCAGATGAATACAAGCCTCCAAAAGCAAACCTTAGACCAGTACATGTACATGTACCCCGGAAAAGGGATTTTATTTAAGAATATGGACATGTATCAGGTGACATCTACATGATTGTATCAGGTGATATCTCTACTGGTCATGTGACAGCAGCAGAGTGAGCCAATTACAGACATCATCACAGTGGGGGTTAGATCATCAATATTTGTCAGTGCAACGCAAATTTTACCACAAATTTCAGCGCTCTGTATCAGTTTCCAATACATAGGGCCGGCCAAATTTGGCAGCACTGACATGCCAATGAATGATTTAAAAAAAAAAAAAAAAAAGGAATAAAGAAATAAAGACGTTAAATGGACAATAAAAAAAGGACGCTTCTGCGAACTGATTACAAAATGAGCAGTCTTAAGACTGCTCATACATACGCAATTCCCTTCCAAAAATATGTTTATAGGAGATTAAAGAAATTAGCTACGTGTACATATACATGTACATGTTGTTCATACACTTGAGGTTGTACACTTTTCCAAAGGAAACATCTGTGATAATATAGGACAAATGCCTTAGATTTGGTTGGAAAATATTTCATTTGGTTTCAAAACGAGAGATTTGAAGCATGAACGGTACAATTAAACATAGCCTTGAAAAGAATAAGCTTGAAATAATGTATATACATGTATGTACCTCTATACAGCATGCAACCAGCAAACATATGAACAACATGTACAGTGTTATTCTAAAAAAAAAGAAGAAAAAGAGAATTAAAAAGACATACATTACTGCTAAAAGAAGTAAAAAATAATAACTATAGTAAAAACTTCACTGAAATAAAGATAATTACACAGAAAAGTAAAACTTACAGGTGGAGACGAAACAGAGTTCTTAACTTACATTACACATAGTAGTATACCTCATTCCTTTTGGGAGATACTGAGATATACTTTTTACATTACCCGAAATACTACAGACTTATTTTATTCGGCAGCTTATCGCAAAACAGCGTGTTAAGAGAGTCGGCAAATCCGTTGATCTGTCCCCCGCTTGGTGATGGGTGTCGTGCTTTCGCCCCGGACTCAACGACGAAAGCAACTTTTCATGCAAAGTGCGGGAGATTTTAACGACTATCCTGCGAAAGAAGGTCTCAAGTCTCACAAGTTTTAGTGTGTGAAGAGATTAGTATATGGGACGACATATGAAAAAGGTACATGTACACATCACTGGGTGAGTGCTAGAAAGGCATTAAGTCTCCACAGACTAAACTATCTTTAAAGGTCTTTCTAGTTCTCAACCAATAATGAAAGAGTTGGCTTCCTAACTCGTTTGAAATATCAAACATGCTTTCTTTCATTGATAAAACACCCACAGGATCTTCATTTACGCATGTTAGTGTCAACCACAAAAAGACCCAGAATAATATCGGGCAAAAATATCAAGAAATCCATCAACTTTATTATTTATTAATCATACACACCGCCTGACAATGCTCCATATAGGGGTTTCCAATATTTTCTGGAAGACATGCATATTGACACAGTACTTGCCAAAGAAAAGACAAACAAAATTTTCACATCACTGTTCCACTTATTTCCTCTAAAAATTGGGGCAGGAAAATTTCAGGTCAGGAGAAAGTTGGCAAGATATGAGCCTGATCGGTTAAGAGTAGGCATTTTGTCCGTCCATGACACTGAATGTTTTATGGATTATAATTTTAGTAGGTTACCATGGCAACTAAATTTTGTCAAATTTCTACTCCTTCAGTGCTGCCCTTCACAATGAAAGATAAAATAGCTCTCTTCAATTAAATATTTATTTTCTACAGGCCTTCAAAATGTCAAAATTTGTCAAATGTCCGTCCGTGACTAACCGATCAGGCTCATATAATGATGACAATACTCCTCTTTTTTTGCACAAAATCGCATTTCAAAGGGGTATGAAAATTATTGCCCAGTCAGACAAATTTTTAATGATGATTCTGTAGCACCAATGCAAGAACATACCCACATACATTGCTCGAGTTTATTTTGGATTGCAAGATGATGATGCCCATTTTACCCAATATTTCTTTTTCAGGATATGGTGTGACGGACAATTCCATGCTGAACGTGTAAGACCCTACCAGGCATGAGAAAGCAATCTTGATTTTTCAAAGGACGTTAGGGTTAAATAATACCACCAAAGTATTGGAATTACTAAGAATATATATATATATATATATATATATATATATATATATATATATATATATGAACGCAGACATTGCTCATACACTACTCCACATACATGCAACCCTAATCTAACATCAACAAAATTTTGAAAGCTTAATTTTCGAGCGATAAATTCTGGTGAACACAAAACCCATCTCCCCAAAATAGATTTGTGAATTAAACTCAGTAAAGATTTCAATTATTGGCTTCCATCAAACTCCTTTTAAAGTATATTATTATTTTTCATCATAATTATAACTAGCACTGTCCCCATCATCTATTCATTTATCTTTCTATGGATCTATCCATTCAATTATTTATCTATTTATTCTATCTACATATATCGACAATCCATGCATGCATCCATTTATCCATCCATCCCTTCATCAATATATCTACATGTATCTATCTATCTTTCAGTTTATCTATCTACCTATCTACATGTACCTATCTCTCTATCTCTCTCTCTATCTCTCTACCTCTCTCTCTATCTCTCTACCTCTCTAACTATCTCTGTATCTCTCTATCTCTCTATCTATCTATCTGTCTATGCCCCAAAGCAGAGAATACATTTAACAAAAATTTTAAGAATCTTTGTCTTCATCATCATCATCATCAGAACCATTACAATGAAAACCAGCATCACTGCCAGGACTGGCACAACGTTCGGCACCCTCGGCACCATCAAGTCTGTAAAACTGTGGACATGTGAACGTTCTACCCACCAATAATACACTTGGCTTTCTCCTGCACCTCCAGGGGAGCTGTCCAGGGCTCAAAGATATACTTGGAGGGGAAGTTCTTGAGAAACGGCAGATATTTCCTGCAAGAAAAAGACGAGAAGTATTCTCAAAACAATAATTTTATCATTTTTTATTCAGTATATTTACCCAGGGTAGCCACATCAGTATTATTACTGCTTTTCCAGTGGGCCCTGCAATTATTATCACCCCAGCATGTGCAGGTGCCCATTTAAAACACCTGGGTCGAGAGGGACAAATGTGGGCAAGACACCCTGTCCATGGATGTAAGCACCGAGCGAAGATTGAACCCAGGACCTCTCGTATGAGAGTCAAGAGCCTTCACCAATGTACCACAGTACTACCATAATCAATAAATATCTATAAACTTTGTCTTCTAACTATTTTCTCTCTCCGTTTTTTCTTCTTCCTTAGTATTATTTCCTCTACTTGAAAACACTGTATCAAGCACTTTGTTTTATAATACTTATTATTTACCTATATTATCATGTATGACATTGCCGGCAAAACCTATTGAAATCTTAATCAACACATACATATAATGCAATGGGACATGACAAACTGAATCTATGTTATCATTCTTTAGAACAAAACTTTACATTTTGGCCTAAATCAAAAATGATTTTATCTTCTCAAAATGCAATACCACATCTCACTTTTATTCTGCATAAATGAAGCCCAATTTGCTTCTGTTTTAAGGGAGAAAGTGTGTGCATGTATCTTACGATTTCTGAGAGAGCAGAACTTCAAACATATGTACATCATGCCATATTATATTTTGGTGTCTGGGCTTCTTGCCAAAATACGCAAAATACACTATTTTTAGAGGGTAAATATATTTTTAGTAAACAAAAAGGGACTTTGTTCTGAATTTATCACAAGTCAGTAAGCTTGGATAAGGGAACATTTTTAGAGTGATGGTTGAAGGGACACTTTGTTTTGATACACAAGATGAGAAATCAAATAAACTTTGATAAGGGTGTATTTCTATACTGTTATTTATCAGTAGATATATGAGGACTTTGCACTAAATTAATTACGAGTCAAACAAACTTTAACAAAGGATGAATTTTTAGAGTGCTAACATTCAGAAGATAGAGGGGGGTTTGTAATGAACTGTAGCAAGTCAAATAGAGTTCAATGAGGTTTTATTTTTTAGAGCATGAATTTGCAGTAAACATATGCAGACTTTGTATGGACAATGTATTGATTGTTAACAGCTATCAATATTTACTGTGTATTCAGTTAACACATGGGAAACATGTGACTAGGCAAACTTTATTATCATTATAAATTTATCAATAGGTGCAAGGGGCAACTTTCAGTCGATTAACATTGGGACAGTCCATTCACTTTGAAAGACAAACAAAGGCCTTTGAAAAACTGGGGCCAGATGCTTTGAATGTCCAGAACATTTCTTTTTCCAGAATATGAAATACTGACAAAAACCCCTGAAGATTTACTACAAAAATATATGCTGTATGCTAATTTTGTTATTTTGGGGGTATTTACAAAATGACTAATTGTTTAGGTCAATGTCAAACAATCACAAAGCCCTCAGTGCTGTTCAAGTTCAGATATTTCTCGTAAACTTGAAACTAAATCTGAACTAAATCCCAAAACTGTACTACGCATGTCTCTTTACTTTGTCTCTGGGCTTGGCACATTTTCGAGCTCACCTTGGGGCAGTAGAATGAACCATTGCCCCTCAAACAGTCAATATTTGTATACAACTAAAGATAGCTTTAATCTTGACAATTTTAAGTAACCTATATCACATCATCATTACCGTTAGGATCTCTATGCCCACCATACTTGACTAAAGCTAATGGACATTAGCAGTGGAAGAAATGTTGATAAAAGAGCTTTCTCTGTGAAACTTGGGTGGCCTACATCAAAGCTGGGTTTGACTGTCTGTATCTGAGTACATCTATGTATGCATTTTCACTTATTTTTTTTATTTTGAAGAGAAAAACAAACAAAATGGATTTTGTTTGGTCACCTACCTGACATAATCTCCGTTAGGGTCTGTACGCCTACCAAACTTGACTGGACAGTAGCAGTGGAAGAACTGTTGATAAAAAGAACTGCAGGATAACCAGATCCAGTTACCAGCATTCACGCTCCAATCGGCATCCAGGAGGAACTCGTCAAACACCTGGTGGGAAATGGAAGAACAATGATATTACATGATACATGTCTACACGTCATCACCGTCTGCATCAAGGTGCTCTGTATGCCATCTTCCAGAGATTCATACAATCAGTTTTTTACCAGCGGTCTGATGGTTTAACTAATGCCTAATACATGTGGGTATTTACAACCCTGGAAGGACGCGTTTACTTTTAATTCAACTTATGGAGATAAACTCAAGTTGCAGCTGTCTAGAACTGCACGTATCTCGCTATTTATCAACTAAAATCAAGAAAATCTGACAATAAGTTATGGGGACCATAAAACATCACATGGGCTTGTAAAAAAAAGAAAAAAACCTGATGGGTAGTGACGAGGGGAAAAATAAGCAGCTGTCAAGTTGACCATACTGACCTTCATCCCTTCCTCCCAGCTGATCCAGAGATCCCCTCTGGTCAAGAAGCAAGCCACAGCGTGTCTGGCCAACGGATGAATCCAGCCTTCTAACCGTAGCTGGGTCATGATGGCATCTATCCAGGGATAACCAGTCTCACCCTATTATGGGATGGAAAGAGGGAGAGAGAGAGGAATGATATGGTTTAAAAGGTGATAACAATGCAAGAAGGTAAAGGTAATCAAATGAGGGCAAACTTCTTATTCAAAGGTGATAAAATTTCAAAAGTTGGCAGCCACACAGCAAAAAAATCACAGTGCAAACAACAGACATTTCTACAGGTGTATATTGCAAATAAATATAAAAATGTAATTGTGCATGCATTAATGCATAGTGACCGAATGCTTTTTGAGGCATCTATATGAAACCTCAGAAGGGTGCTCATTATAAAACACACTCTCTGTACTTTGACTTTAATATATACATGTATATTGGGCCATTATTTTGTTGAGTATGGCTATAGAAATGACCCATCCTTTTGAATTACATTTGCTCATTTGTTAAGCATAGTGTAGTGTTCTTGTCCCAAGGTATCTGAATACAGATACATATAGGATTGTAAAAGGGGGAGGTGGGATCGCTAAAGCAACCCTTCGTTTATACTTACATTGGCCCATTTGTTAAGCATGGCTGTGTTCTTGTCCCAAGGTATCTGAATACAGATAGGGTTGTCCACCATGCGGTCAAACATGCTGTTCTTGCAGGCCACGGTGAAGAAGAATTCACGCCACAGGAGCTGACCGTGAAGTGAGAGAGGTGTGTGGGTCGTCTTGCGAACCTGAAGAACAAAAAAAATTGGATACATGTAATAATCATTTATAATTGAGAATCTGTATAGTGATATTCACATGATGCATACCAAGATTCTGGGCCTATGATTGGTCAAAACTGCAGGCATGAAATTCCCTAATGACTGCAGGGGAGTATAGTAAAAAATATTGACTGGGAATAGTTCTACTTGCGTGTACAATGCAAAGACGCAATAAATGCGAACAAAGTTAACAGTGGATACAGTATGTGAAGTGAGACATGCGCACTGATCTTAGATCTGGAAATAAATATATTTGTAAGTCATATTTTGCCAAAATATCTCTTTTCGAGAATCAATACGTGGGATGTATTAAAAAAAATAGATACTGCTTTATTTTTCGGGTCACGGTTAAAACTATAGCTCCTCAGGTGATCTTGTAGGCAATAGTTTAAACTGTGCCCCTAAAAGCAGTTAATATTTGTATACTATAGTCTATAACCGTATGGGTTGTTGTGCATTCCTGAACAATACATAAACGTCAGGACATGTAATAAGCACTTTAGGTAATGAAAATGGCACTTTGCAAATGTTCGTCATTATTACCATCATCATCATCATCATCATACAGGTATGACTGATATATCATTTTCTTGTTCAGAGAAAGTGCTACTTTATTAACAGGCAAGTTTCAATTGAAATACTTTAAAAGGATTCAAGGAATTCCTTCTTTACAGGAAGCCATTTCACACATCTGGGTCAAGAATGTCAAGAGTGGCAAAAGCAAAAACGAAAATTGTGAATATAGCTTTGCTACACACATACTATCTTTTCAAACACAAGTTGGCACTACACATAACTTTAAAAAAAAATTGTAGTTCCTAAACTGAACTAAAAGAAACAAAACAAAAACACATCTACAGTTCATAATACAAAGGAAAATTTAATAAAATACTGTCAATATCTTGCAATACATGAGCAAGGGTTAAATTTTTCGGGTTGGAATTCAATTTATTTTGATGGTATCTACGAAGATCAAAATCATCATTCCATGGATCATGTCAAAACAACGAAACAATCGTCACACATGAAAACGCTGATATGAACTTTACTGAGAATGAACTGTTCTTGTTAACCTGAAACCACTCACACCCACCAGATTACCATCAAGAGTTCCACGATTTTATATTTTGAGATCCAAAAATAGGACTAGGCTACGTTTGAATGTTATTACAACCACCGATAAGATCGTCATAAAAAGAAATCATTAACCCACTGCCTATGGGAACCGAATGATCACTGTACTACACCTATAGGAATGAGAAAATGCAGTTGTCAGTCGTATAATTTGAACCTTCTTGTGGAGTGAACTTTTCTAGCGTATCACAAAGCAACTCTCGCATGATAACGATCGAGACCTCCCCAAAATAGCTCTCAAACTAGGGCAAGATACCGGTACGTGGCAAAATGAAAACGATAAGATCATTGTAGAAAGTTACTAATAAACCATTATTTTAAAATTTTAGAAAATGATTTACTGCATTTACTGAACAGCAATGACAAATGTCCGATAATGATCAATGGTTCCAGAACTAGGACACTGTCGATAAAGCGCTGCTGAGTTTATTGCAAGAAATGTCGATACATGTATTATTAGGAGAGTTCAGGAAATTGTGATAAGAGTAGTATATTCATTTCCTATATCGCTATGAAAATTTCCCCCACTTTTTCATTATATTAAGACTTATCAAAATACTTTCATCTATAAGTTACATATTGCTCACATTTATTTCATGTAAGGCATATTCAACCCAATGCTTATTAGAAACTGGAAGTCTGTAATAAAGACTACGGACTATGCTCACATTTATTTCATGTAAGGCATATTCAACCCAATGCTTATTAGAAACTGGAAGTCTGTAATGAAGACTACGGGAAAGGAAAATCCAGTAGTCAACAGGTTAATAAATTTACCATCAATTTTAGTAAGGCCTTCACTGTATTGTTTTGTGAAATGTAAGCAGACAAAATCATATTTTGCCACCAAAAGAGTCTATACATGAAGAAGTATATCAGTCAGACCCAACTTCGGAAAACCAAGCACAGGTATCTACTCCGAAAACGGCGTATGAATATAGAGCCCTCATCGTTCAGTGCAAGGCAGTGTGTACAAAAGGCATTGGGAAGATCTTGCAAAGTCAATCTGCCAACGATATATATATATTTAAAACTAATGCTGCGTGTCAATTATCTTCAAAATCCTTGAATGATTCGTCATACGAAATTACTTTCAAATGACAAACATTTTAAATAAATATATCTGCAGCATTATTTTTGAAAAATATATTATCAACAGCAGGTCGACATTGCACGATTTTCCCCATGCCTTTTGTACACACTGTCTCGCACTGAACGATGAGGGCTCTATATTTATCTTGCTCCATACTCCGTTTTTTGGAGTATATACCTGTGCTTGGTTTTCCGGAGTTGGGTCTGACTGTATATATTTACCGGAAATGTAGAATTTACATATATGCATAAAATGGAGCTTGTTTACATCACTCTGTTACTGGGCAAGCTACATATTGCGTCACAGGTTAATATGAATCACAAAACCTCGCTGCAAGAAGAACTTTTGATGACGTGCACAATGACAAATACCAATAACAATAATAGGCGTTAACCCCCAAAAAATGTCTTCAACCAAATAGACTAGTGATACAAATCTATTCCAACACCCACCCTTGTTGATAGATCAGTATCTGCCACGATTTCCACAATTAGTTAGATATGATTCTGTTTCGACCTGAATACAAAAGGTCAAACCGTCCACGATGGAAGAGAACTTTCATTTTTTACTTTTTTAGTACATGTTGTGGTCTCCATAATTCATTAAATATGATTCAGCTTAGTGCTTGATTCAAAAGGTTAACCGTCCAAGAGAGGAGAGAACTTCATTTGTTCTACTTTTCGGTATCAGTTACCATCTCCATAATTGATCAATGTATGTACCATTCGGTTTTAGTGCTGTATCCCAAATATTTAAAACCGTCCGATAAAGAATAGAACCTAACATTTTTTTTCTTTTCAATACAATTCAATTTCACTGCATCCAAAGGTTGACCGTCCGACAAAGAAGAGAACTTTAGGTCTTGACTTTTAGAGAAGATATTGGCCTTGTTTTGTTTTTTTTGCATCATACATCTTCCATTTTGATGAGGATGTTGATGAAGCCATTGACGTATCTCCATGGGATATCATCCTAGATTTGATGCAGAGTTCACAGAAATGACCTTCTTGTTCCTCCAAAACAGCTTTACTTTTCAGACAGTTAAGAGTTGGTTAATTTCATCCAAGTGATTCAAATCACTTTCCATAGACTCATGTGTTTGTGTTTTCATCCTACCCAACTGTTAACTCTTTCAGGACAGGAATTATTCAAGGGCTAAATTGATCACATTTTGTTCTTCAAATTGGCAACAATAATATTTTTCTTTTAGTGCTAGATGGTTCTAATAAGGTGTAATGTCTTTGAAAATAATAATACATGGTTAGAAATTTGTCAAAAAGTTGAAAAAAATCGCCAATTTTGATTTTAAAAAATGATTTTGGACCTCTCAATGTGTTGCCAATTTAAGGATTTTGAAGCTTATTCTCATTTTTAAAATTTCCTAGCATCAAATGAAATATTGTCATGCTACAAAAAGGGACATAGTGCATGCAAGAAATTTTGCTCTCTCTACTTGTGCATCTGGTATGTTTTATAGAACTCTGAATCAAAACTTATTGGGCCAAACCACAAAATGTGGTCAATTGTCTCGAAAGGGTTAAGAAAGCGAGTACATCTGATTACAGGCAAGCATCTAGTGGACCTATTGCTGTCCTATCCGCAAGGCTTGATGTCCAACCTAGGACCTCCTGGTTACAACACCACAGCTCTATCACTTACATTTTTTGGAGTTGTTGATGCCCTACATGATCTAATATAGGAGGGGAGTCCTGTGAGTTTCAAGGAGAAAATCCTAGGAGAGACACAACGCAAATGAAGATGGAGGGGGGGGGGGGGCTTTCATGGGAAGATAACAGGCTAACCTGTACTTATCTTTTGGTATTTGGGAGAGTTCTGGAAGCTCCCGTTAAAAATTCTCAGAGAGAGACATCTGAAGCAGAGAGAGGGGTAGGGTGTGCAAGGAGAGTTAACAAACTAAACTGTATTTACCTTTTGATAAAGTTCTGTAAGAGGGGTGGGGTGTGGAAGGAGTGATAACAAACTAAACTGTACTTACCTTTTGATAAAGTTCTGTAAGAGGGGTGGGGTGTGCAAGGAGTGATAACAAACTAAACTGTACTTACCTTTTGATAAAGTTCTGTGAGTTTCCAATAGAAAGTCCTAGGAGACAGGCAACCAAAGCGGAGGTAGGGACTGAGGCCGGCAGGGCTTGCCATCAGCGATGCGGGGGACATCCGAGGTCTCTCAAAATTGGCAACCCAGGCCTAAATAACAGCAACAAGAGAATTTAAAGGAAGCAGGTGAGCAAGGGTTTCTAAAACTATTTTGATGTGTGGCTGGCAGACGTGCTAAATGCTGATTACTGAAATTACGTAAAATGTTGCTGGCATCAAAATACTGTTAACTTCAATAAACATGTGCTTATTTGATAGGAAACTACTAAAATTGGGTAGTTGTACCATCCATTTTCACATTTTTATTAGGTGATTAAGAGGGAAATCCCTTTCTTGTTTGAAAAATGGTTACCCTAAACATATATACATGTACATGTAGAGCAAACACATCCTTAGGAGCGAGTTACCAGTATTTGCTTTAAAATGGCAAGTGCTCTTGCTCTTGCCCTTCTGCCAAGCCACAAGACAATTTTAGAAGATGCTCCAATATGTATGGACAACAGTCTCATTGGAAATGAAAATTAATGCAAACAAGCTTTTCTCCCTCCTTAAAAAGAAGGTCGAGTTCTGGGAAAAGTGAGAAATAATTTGTGAGCTTCCTCATTCCTTTTACATCATTTTGGAAGGACATCATAATAGAAATGTCCCCTCAAAAGGATTGCTTTTCAAATGCCCTCATATTCGAAATATGGTAAGATATGCCTGAAGTGTTCGGGCCGAACATTCATACCACACGTGTGTGCAGTCCAACATACCCATTTCGGTGTGCAGTGAATCTGCTCTTTAACGAGATTGGGTCAATTTGTTATCATGTTGGCGATTCCAAAACCTCACATGATCAACCTTTCCCAATCACCTTGAGACATTTTCTATCAGAATTTAATCGCATGACTAGAATTCAACTTTATCTTTAAACATGAGAAGAATAATGCACAGGTGTGGCCCCTGTAAAAAAATCTTACAGCAGTACAAATAACTTTAAAATCATAGGTATTATTGTATATTTCAGAGATTGTTACCACCCTCATAACGATACTTCACATAACCTTTTGGAATGGCTTTTTAACATACATGTGTATTTTTGAAAGTTCAATAGTACTTACATGCATATAAAAAAAGAAAGACATTTTCATAAGTAAAACAATGAGTATACATTAATTAGTGATCAGGAGCAACATAGAGAGAAAGAGAGAGAGAGAGAGAGAGAGAGAGAGAGAGTACAGATGAGAGAGAGAGAGAGAGAGAGAGAGAGAGAGAGAGAGAGACAAAGAAGACTTACAGATGAGAGATAGAGGGTGAGAGAGACAAAAAAAATATTAAAGAGAGATTGAGAACTTGATTTCCTTTTCCTTGTTCAAAACAAAGATTATTATTGTCAAAAATAAGAAAGGAGAGAAGGAGGAGCAAGTGAAAGAGAGAGGGGAAAGGGAGAGAGGGAAAGAAAAGAACAGTTGAAAAAATAGAAAAGAGAACCAAATCCAAGTCACTGTGGAAGAGAGAAAAACATAATTAAACCCTAAATCCTTTCAAACTCAAATCCATCAACTATCCCCCGCATGAATAAAATATGAGATCATTGCCACATCAGATACAGAGAGCTATTTTCGGTTTCTTATCGAAAACTGATCTGAAAGTAATTACTTAACCACCGCTCTCGGATATTGTTTACGTGACAGGCTCGTCCCCTCGTTCCATCTTTACTACAGGTGATTTTAAAGTTTAATTCATTTTTCTCCGCAAAAAATGTTTATCCCAATTCTACATTTGAAAGAACTTATGACAACCTTTATGTGCAACGAACCAATATGTCAGATCTGCAAATTACATTTTGACTTAAACTGTTTGCAAATAAAATAGAATTCTTGAATGTTTTATTTATTATTAATCTTCACATTTTCCTCCATTTTTCTCCTCTCTTTTTATCTTCCCTTTCATATCATTTACTATCTGACTTTGATCTTGATTTTCTAAGTTGCATTTAATTTTCGTATGTGTGAATTCCATTTGAAATGCAATATTTTCCTTGATTCATAGTTCAACCCCTACAAGACAATTGAGCACATTTTGTGGTGTGGCTCAAAAACTTTTGCTTCAGGGCTCTAAAAAATATACCAGATACATGAGTACAGGTGTAGAAGAGCAAAAACTTCTGCACACATGGTGTCCATTTTCGTTGCATGACCATATTGCACTTGAAACCAGGAAATCTAAACAAGGATAAGCTTTAAAATCCTTAAATTGGCAACATATTGAGAGATTCAAAATCACTGTTTTCTATTTTAACTGGCAATTCTTTCATCTTTTTGACAAAGATTTTAACCATGTACATGTACATGTATTGTTTCCAAAGAAATCACACCTTTTATGAACCATGTAGCACTAAAAAAAAAATATTATTGTTACCAATTTGAAGAACAAAATGTGATTAATATAGCCCTTAAATAATTCCTGTCATGAAAGGGTTGAAATCGATTTCTTTGTGAATTTTGCTTACTGAAATATATTTTTCAATTCCCTTGTTAAAAAAAAAAGTAACAACATTAACTTGAATTCATATTTTGTTTTTAGACTCTTTCTACGCTAACAGTTATCAACTTTGGCGATGATCTGGTGCTACATGTACACACACACACACACACTCTCACTCTCTCTCTCTCTCTCACACACACACACACACATTTGCCATCAGTCGAAACCTTTTGTGTTTCTCCCAATCCCTGCCAGCAACAAATGGATAAAGGCTAATCACTTCTCTTCAAGTACGTGTACACATGTGCGTGAACATGTACAACCAATTTGTTACTTGGCAACTGACTTGGCAACCAGCAAAAATTTTGTAAAAATGCTACACAGGTAATAAAGGACACTTTAAAAAGCACAATTTGATGCACATCATAGACTACAATGTATGTATGATTAGGGAGAATCTTGGAAAGAGCTTTTACTTATAATAACTGAAAAAGCAGCAAAAAGGAACAAGTTCTAGATTCATTTAAATTAGATGGAATCCATTGTTGGAACTTCGTTAAAAAGAACTGCAATTTTGCATCCTTTTAAGCGCTCCATTATTTGCGACAGTTAATAAGAGCTGTGTCATATATGAATGTGGCGTAGTGCAAGATGAAAAGAATTATAACAGTATGTCTTTATACAATGATGCATGGGATTCTTCAAGGCAGAGTGGGGGGGGGGGGGGGGGGTGCCTGAGCCTGATCGGTTAGTCACGGATGGACATTTGACAAATTTTGAAAGTTTGAAGGCCTGTAGAAAATAAATATTTAATTGAAGAGAGTTATTTTATGTTTCATTGTGAAGGGTATCACTGAAGGAGTTGAAATTTGATCAAATTTGGTTGCCATGGTCGCCTATTAAAATTATAACCCATAAAATATTCAATGTCAGGGACGGACAAAATGCCTACTCTTAACCGATCGAGCTCACCTCTCCAGACTTCAAATTTCTCTGGAGAAAAAAAAAAGCCAGAGCTAGAGAGAACATTTTCTTTTCATATCTAGATTTTTCCACACTTTTTTGTCCCCCCCCCCCCTTCCCTCCAACATTAACCATTTCAAGACATTTGACCACATTTTGTGGTTTGGCTCAATAACTTTTGATTCAGAGCTCTAGAAAATATACCAGATGCACGAGTAGAAAGAGCAAAAATTTCTGCACACACTAATGTATTTTTGTTTCATGACCATATTGCGTTTGATGCCAGGAATTTTTAAAACAAGAATAAGCTTTAAAATCCTTAAATTGGCAACACATTGAGAGGTTCAAAATCATTGTTTTTCATCAAAATTGGCAATTTTTCAACTTTTCAACAAAATTTTAAACCATGGATATTGTTTTTAAAAAAATCACACCTTATTAGAACCATGTAGCACTAAAAGAAAAATATTATTGTTGCCAATTTGAAGAAAAATGTGATCAATTTAGCCCTTAAATAATTCCTGTCCTGAAAGGATTAAAGATGAACAATAAAAATGGCTCACCTTTCTCTCTAGATGGCGGTCAAGTCTCTGCTTAGCTTCCGTCTCACCACCAATCCACATGGGAGGCGGTACATCTTCTGGATCAAACCCTGTAATAGAGAGAGATTACCAAAAGACGTCATAAGTCTAATAGGGTTATACATGATTCAGAGTAAAAGTAGAGCATTTTATCGATTAAGATATACATGTATGTATTACACATACATGTATATTAGGTTAAATATATATATATATAGATAATTCTTTTCCTACATGAGATAAGCCCTAAAGGAAAATAATGTGTTTTACCTTTTAATATTGGTAATTGTAATATATCCTATTTTTGTCCTCTTCTTAATTGCACCTTGTGATATGGAGATGACCAAATACATCACACATCATGCATAATTGAGAGTAAATGTGGGTTGTTGATTAAAACCTACAAAATACACAGCATACAGTACCTACAACAAATTGGATTATGTTTGGAAAATTCTTTCCAAAGATTGAGAAAACTTGTAAAGAAAAATAGGAAAGGACTGATTGATTACAAATTAAAGCAGCCCCTACATGTAAGTGCTACATGTACTTTCTAATAGAAAATTGTGTTTTCATATTTGATGTGTTTTGCAGTAGATTTTGCATTTAAGAATTTGAAGGACAAGTAGCACAAAATATATTTACAACATAAAGCACACTTTAAAATGGAAAAAATTGTGCAAGAGTCTTTGCTTGTTTCTTCATGCATGTTAAGTTATTTTTAGCCTGACATTACAAAAATCAAATACCTGAACACAACATTGTGTATGCCTAGACAAGTTTATGGTTGAAAGTACATGAAAGAGTAAACAAAACAATGGAAAGTATTAAAGAAAATGGTAGCAGAAAGGAAAGGAGGAAAATAATCAAAAGATAAGAGAGAAGAAAGAAGATACAGAAAAGAGGGACATACACATGTAGAGCTAAAGAGAATGGGATAACAAGGAAACACTAAAAAAAAAACTATTAAGGAGAAATATGGAAGGTAATAGGAGGAAACATAAAGAGAGAAATAGAATCAGAAAAAGGACATATGAGAAAGGAGAAAAGGGACATATTACTCAGAACAAGGATAGAAAAGACAACAAAAAAGAAAGATATTGAAAGGGTTATAAAGAGAGGAACTGATGAAAAAAAAGAAAGAAAGATAAGATGAGATAACATGAGAAACTAAAGATACAAAGAAAAATACACAGGAAAAGAGACAAAGAAAGAGAGACATTAAAAAGAGGAGGGGGAAATAATGACACGCAAGAATGACTGATGAGTTTTTAGAGATATAGTTAAAGAGAGCAAGAAAGAAGAAAGAAAAAATCACAAGAAAATGAAATCATTAAACTTCTGTAGAAACATCAACAGAAGTTTTGATTGGAAAGAAAAATGAGAAGAAGCAAAGACATAAAAGAAACAGGCTTTACACCATGTAGTACAGTCAGGAATCTCAGGATAACTACATGTACAGTACATGTAATTGGGGTGAATGGCCACATATCGTCTCAACATAATTATGAATTCAGAATTAAAGGAGAATGAAACCCTGGGGAAAATCACTTTTAATGAAAAGAGAGGAGAGAGTGAAGCAATTAAAAAAAGAGTTCCATCAAAATCTGTTCCGAAATGAGGAAGTTATGAAAGTTTGAAAAGTCTCAATTTACTTTCTATGGCGATCCTCAAATTGGCAATGTTGCTTCAAAGTGACAGGTTTGGTAGTACAACTCTCCATATGTTTTGTACACATAATTTCATATTTTCCACATTATCTCTCTAGGTGCAGCTTGTCTCCTTCTCAGCTCAAGATATATCATGGGAAAATGTATTTGACACAACATATGTTGAGTTCACAAAAAGACAAGCAGCATCTTTAGAGATAATAGAGAAAATATGAAATTTTGAGTACAAAACATATCGAGAGTTGTACTACTTAAACCTGCCATTTTGAAGCAACATTGCCAATTTGAGGATCTCCATGGATAGAAAGTAAATTGAGACTTTTCAAACTTACATAACTTTTTCATTTCGTAACCGATTCTGATGGAACTCTTTTAAAATTGCTTCTTCTATCCTCTCTTTTCATTAAAATGGATATTCCCCCAGGGTTTCATTCTCTTTTAATACACTTTATGAGCAGACCATAAAAAACAATACAGTGTATGTTAATGTGATTGGCATCTACATGTAAAACGATAATATAATCTGTATAGTGAAAAGACACCCAAAAACCTACATGTATGAAGGAAAAGATTTGCACAAGCATACATACTGTATGCACAGCTTTATGAAATCTCTGAGATGGTTACAAGCCATGATCATAGCACGTTTGTACAAGTACATGTGATGGAAATCAGTGGAAAAAAATCAGAGACCGAGTGACTGCCATTTACATTGTCAGTTTTAAACCTTAATCGTCCTACATGTACCCATGTCACAATAAAGATCAGGATTAAGTTTAGGCTTAGAACTAAGTTTAATAGAACCAAATGGATTTGTCGGACCAATGGTATTTTATTTATTTATCTATTCATGCATGTTCATAATGTCATAATACAGATACAGCAGATACAAAACAGAGTACACAGAGCCAGAGTATACACTAATAATAATAATAATAATAATAATAATAATAATAAAATGATAATAAATTATATTTTTATAGCGCATATCATTATAATGCAGTCCTGCACATAATGAACACACAAAGGTGCTGCAACATATTAAAAAAGCTTGACTAGTTGTAACACCTAGGCCTACATTAATCATATAATCTCATATCATATCTCATTAATCATATCTTATGAATGTAAATATCTCATGAGTATGAAGGACTAAAGTGATTCAGGCCTACATGTAGATCCAATGGGATATAGTACCAATAGGATGCAAAAACCAATGAAATATAGAATCATTGGAATGTAGGCCCAACAATATCATAAGATCTGTAGGACCAGTGGTTTGATGGACTAAAGGGATGTAAAACGAATAGTGGGAATAGAGGGATTTGGGACCACCTGGACATAGGGCCAATGGGATGGAGTACCAAGGAAACGTAGGACCAGCAATATTTAGGACTAAATGGATGTATGACCACTGAGGGGGCAAAAAACAGTTAAATCCTTTACCTAATTCTTCTAATGTCGGGATGCCATATTTGTCCTCGTGGTTGGGATCGATGAAAGTATCGAGTCCCTCCACATCCTCAGCCTCTAAGGCATCCACCGGGTAGACAGGTATGCCCATCATGGAGATGATGTCCTGGAAACGCTTGTACGTCAGCGGAGGCTCATTGTTATTCAGGGCAAGGATCCTGTGGTAAACAACAGATGAAAATGAATAATATCAATAATGATTACGACTATGCTCATACAATGTGAAAACTTATCCATAGATCCAAGAGAATATTCAGGGTGCTTATAAAGAAGAGAGGGGAAAGAGAGATAGAGTGAGAGAGGGGAAGAGAGAGAGAGAGAGGGAGAGAGAGGGAGAGAGAGAGAGAGAGAGAGAGAGAGAGAGAAAGAGAAGATCAATGTAGTGAAAAAGCAAGAGGGAGAGGGAGAGGGGATGGAGAGGGGATGGAGAGGGGATGGGAGGGCTGGGATAATGAGAGATGAGAGAAGGGGAGGGTGGTACATGTAGTTACAGAGGGAGAGGTGGATACTGACACAGAGAGAAAGAGAGACAGAGTGACAGACAGACAGACAGACAGAGAAGATAAGTGAAAAAGCAAGAGGGTGAGGGGATGGAGAGGGGATGGGAGGGCTGGGATAATGAGATATGAGAGAGGGAGAGAGAGATCACCGTGGTAGTTACAGAGGGAGAGGTGGACACTGACACAGAGAGAGAGAGAGAGAGTGACAGACAGAGACAGACAGACAGACAGAGAAGATTTAAACATAGTGAAAAAGCAAGAGGGAGAGGGGATGGGAGGGATGGGAGGGATAGGGGTGAGAGAGAGGGAGCGGTGGATACTGATAGAGGGGGGGGGGGTGGCTGCAAGTGTAAAAAGGAGGGGAGCAGAAGAGATACAACAGCATCAAACTGGAGAAAGCAGGTGAATTACAAGGAACGGAAGAATGAGACAAAGTGTGGGGTGTAAACATGGTGAAAAAAAGTAAGATTCCTATAGATGTCTGTAAACTACCTCAGGGCCACTTCTCAAGTTCCAGTGTGTTTTTTTTCTTTCCTTTTTACATGTTTGTACACAAGGGTGTTAACCAGTTCTCGAAAGTGGGGGCACACTTTGCAAGGAAGCAGGAGTGACCGAGCAAGGGAGGCTTCCCATGGAAAGGAATTTTAATTTTGTTTGTGTTAAAAACAGGCACTTTAATGCAATGTGGAGTAAAAAATGCAGGAAAAAAAAGTGGAGTGGTGGAGGGGAACAAATGCTAATATGATTCCCCCCATCCCCATCCTGTTTATTCTCAGAATATATAACATTCTAAGAGCAGATCACTTTACATGTAGCTTTGGATAACTCAAAGATCTAGTTCCAAATAAAGTGAATGCCTTCCAGAAAAGTTCCCTTTTCCTACAAAAGGTTAAAAATAATGCTCATGAATAAAGAGAGAAAGGGGAAGAAATAAGATGATGTAAGTAGAGAAAGGGAGAGAGAAAGAGGAAAAGACACAAATGATGAAATAAAAAAATAGAAGAGAGAGAGATGATAAAAATTAAAGAAAGAGAGAGAGACACACACACACATACACACAGAGGAAAAGAAAAACATTAATGATTAAAGGAAGAGAGAAAGAAAGAGAATGAGAGGGAGAGAGAGAGCGAGAAAGAGAGTGAAATAAGATGATGTAAGTAGAGAGAGGGAGAGAGAAAGAGGAAAAGACACAAATGATGAAATAAAAAAATAGAAGAGAGAGAGAAAGAGAGATGATAAAATTAAAGAAAGAGAGAGAGAGAAAGAGAGGGAGAGAGAATGAGAGGGAGAGAGAAAGAGAGTGAAATATACATGTATAATTTAGAAAAAAATGATAGAGTAAACTAAAAAGTGGAAAAGAAGTAAAAGAGAACCCCAAAATGAGTACACATAATAAGAGCAAAAGAGACAATGACATGCAAAAGCTGCTCCAAGGAAAAACTAGACTTGTTTTGATATTCAGACGAAGATGGATTACGTTTCAGGGAATATTGCATTTCTTCTGGTTCCCCAATATACCTTTATATAACATAAAAAGAAGATCAATCGTTACTAAACCACTCTCAGACTTTCCTGCCCTGGGTAATTAAACACCCACTGATCATGAGAGCCTGTTCAGCCTAGAAGAAATTCATACAAAATTTGTATCAAGTATAGTAGATGACTGGCAGTGACTGCTGACTGGTACATGTAATACTCAGCACACATTCACAACGTTCAGAGTCACACTTCATGTGGACCATGATTTTTATCCATTTTTCTTTCAAAACCATGCTCAGATATTTGTTTTCCCTATACGATGTTATAAGATGTTCAGACTAGAAAGAAATTGATCTCTTATCTTGTAACTTTTGTATAGAAATGTAAACAAAGAATTTTACAAGTCTGAATGGGGATAAGTCAGCTACAGATCTGTTATTGCTTGCAGAGAGATAGAGAGAAAGAGAGAGAAAGGATAGGAGTAATAGGAAGGAAGGAGTGAGAGAGAGAGAGAGAGACAGACAGACAGAATGACAGAGAGGGGGTAAAGACAGATGAAGAAAAACAGATGGAACACGGGGGGGGGGGGGGGGGGGGGGGGATGCATGTACACCTAAAGGGACAGAGAGAAATACAGAAAGAAAGATTTGGATGACATCATAAAAATGTTAAAATCAACTAGGACAAAACGGGGAAAAAAAGAAAAAATTTCAAGAAAGCCACAACTTGAAGTCTTTTGTAATCAGAACTAGGAGGGGGAGGAGGGGGGGGGGGACCTACATACATGTAGATGACTGCAATTTCATATCAATATCTCATGGTTTGGGCTGCGCAAATGGGCAATTCCACGGTAACGGAAGGACATTCAGAGACACATTTTACCAACTTCAAACCATAACTACAATTTGTTTTTGTAATGGATTTATGATTAGATCAACTGTCTTTGATTTAAGGCATAAAAATTCTGTTATTGCCAAGCAGTAATGAAATTTGCATATTAATGTGTTCGGTAATGGAAGGACATTTTGAAAAATCAAGATGTCTTTCCGTTACCGACATCATTAACCCTTTCAGGACAGGAATTATTTAAGGGGTAAATTGATCACATTTTGTTCTTCAAATTGGCAACAATACTATTTTTCTTTTAGCGCTACACGGTTCTAACAAAATGTAATGTCTTTGAAAACAATATGCATCATTAGAAACTTAGTCGAAAGTTGAAAAAAATTGCCAATTTTGATAAAAACAGTGATTTTGAATCTCTCATTGTGTTGCCAATTTAAGGATTTTGAAGCTTATTCTCCTTTTTAAAATTCCTGACATCAAATGCAATATGGTCATGTGACAAAAATGGACATAGCATGTGCAGAAATTTTTGCTCTTTCTACTCATACATCTGGTATATTTTTTAGAGCTCTGAATCAAAACTTATTAAGCCAAACCACAAAATGTGGTCAATTGTCTTGAAAGGGTTAATATGTAAATTTCATTACTTTTTGGCAATAACAGATATTTTTTTGGAAAATCAAAGGCAGTTGATCTAATCTTACATCTCTGATGTCTGAAATGTTCTACCATTACAGAAAAAAATTGTAGTTATGGTTTGAAGATGGTAAAATGTGTCTCTGAATGTCCTTCCATTACCATGGGATTGCCCAAATGCATAAAAAAATGAATACGCATTTTAAATAAACAAATGGGTAAACATGTGATGGATTCTTGCACACAGCCCTTGCAAAATGCTTGGACACTTTATTTTAGGACAAACTAAGTATTTACTATGATCTACATGTATATGTACGTGTAAGATAATATAAAAACATAAGGATGTAGCAAGGTTCTAGGGAAACAGAGAGGAGACAGAGAGAAGAGAGAACATGAGGACAGGATTATTCTAGATTGAAAATTTATGAAAAAGGAGAGTCAGATAGACAGAGAGAAGAGTGAGTGGAGGAGGGGGGAGGAGGACAAGGAAATACAGAGAGGGGGGGGGGGGGAGGAAACTGAGAAAAAAACAGAGAAAGAAAGTGAGGGTGGGATGGAGAAGACAAAGTGAGAGAGAGAGAGAAGGAGAGAGGGAGAGAAAGATGTGAAAAGTAAAGCTGATTCTAAATATGTGTGCAGAGCTATTTCTCTGTTTTACATGTACTTCTGACAATACCAAGTTTAGTTTGAGAAAGAGAAAGAAGAAAAGAAAAAGAGAGATGATAATTAGAAAATCAAAGAGTCAAAAGACTTCACTCAGAAAAATGTCAAAACCAGACTGCACTAAATATCAAGGAGTTACTCAAGCTTACTGTCTATAAAGACGGAGACACCAAGGTCAAAGACCAGCAATGCGTAAGAATTTCCACGTGTCAGCGCCAGGTACATGTACATGTAAGCGAGGAACCGTGAGATTTTTGGGCGTGAGTAAGAGCCCTGATGGGTGACTGTCACGCCTAATGCGCGAGAGTTGGTAGGTCTGTAAAGAACAGAACTTACATATAAGGGCATTAACTCTGTATAAACAATATTCTTTAACACCCTTTTGGCTCTGAAAAATAAAAAAAAATCTCAAATGATGTAAGTTCTGATCCATCCAGGTAAAAGTTCAAATAACAAATATTAAATCATTACATCTGAAAAACTATATTGGTGAAGCTAAGCAGCCTCTGCACAAGTGTTTGCATCAACATTGCAGACTGGGGACATTAGGAAATGATTCTGCTGTCTACTCCCACCTGAACACATCCAAACATGACTTCAAAGACAAGGACGTTCTCATTTTAGACAAAGAATCTCGGTGGTTTGAGAAGGGGGTCCATGAAGCTGTCTACGTCAACACTGAGAACCCTACTCTCAATAAGGGTGGGGGACTGCGACATACATGTAACGTACCTCTTCTTCATGGTGTATAGCGCCATAATCAGGAGAATTCCTCCACGTCTTACTCAAAACAATAACACTGATAGTGCGTCTGCACCGGTGGCAACAACATTTTCCCGCCACTAAATCAGACGAGCTGATGAAGCGTCCAGGATCGGACGTGAAACCGTCCTCGGAATTAAACCGAAATTCCAGATGTAATGATTTAATATTTGTTTGTTTTTCTTCTAAGGTTATCAAATCCTGGTTATTAAAGGTTATTAGATGTTAGTTATCAATACCTTGTTTCGATTCCTGGCAACATCTTGCTTTATTTGAAGAAAAAGAAAATCAGCAAATCAAGGTCCAATATCTACCCCCTCCCTCTCCAACAACAAGGAAAATATATGTGACAGACTGGCAGCAACACCTACAACTTTGCCACTAGTAGAACGCAACTTTCGTGCCACATTTCAGCATGATTAAATTTTAATCTGCCAAACTGCAAATAAGTACATGTACATCTACATGTACGCTCAAATGGATCTCTTTTTATAACACAACAAAAGTTTTTAAAAAGAGGGAAATAAACAGTGGTAACGGTATGACAAAGAAAAATGTAATGAATGATAAAGACAATGGTGAAGAGAGAGAGAGAGAGAGAGAGAGAGAGAGAGAGAGGGAGAAAGAGATGCTGAAGATATTCCGAAGCACACAACTACCCAACCTTATGTACTTGTATTACCATCCTAGTCTATTAAAGACAATAGTAAAGAAAGAGAGAGAGAGAGATAGAGATAGAGAGACAGAGAGACAGACAGACAGACAGATAGAGAAAGAGAGAGAGAGAGAGAGAAGTGTGGCCGAATATATTCTGCAGCACACCTATCTCTATTACATGTACCATCCTAATCAAATTGCATTTTGCATCCATCGTTTAAACTCAATGAAGTGTGGTAGTGCATGTGCTTTTACATGTATAACATGAGGTACACAGCTGCCCACGGTGGGCACAGGGAACAAAAAAAGATTGCTTAGGCGGAATACATTACACAAACTTGCTAGTCACATGCCATTGCATGAGGTTTTTTTTTAAAGCTCAACTGTACTGTATGTATGTACATGTATGTAGGACTCGATGGGTAAGGGATTTTTCTCTGTTTTGTTTATAACCTTAAAAAAGAGAAGAATTTCCACAAATCTCATGACAGAGTAATAAGCTTGAATAAAGATAATCTAGTGTGCGGGAGGTGTTCCATTTTGACAGAAAGAGGACAAAAGCAATTCTCAACTGTTTGTTAATGATGGTGTAACTTGGTGGTGGTTTGGATAGCAAAATGTATTAACTGAACGAATAAATTGCTGGAAACCATATTCACTGAAACATACTCTACTGCTAGACATTCCATCAGAAGGACGACCTGTATGTACATGTTCATGTAGATGTATGTAGCTCAATCTCTCTTCTTTTTCTACTCAGTAACAGTGTAAAAAAAAATACTTTCCTCTTCACAGGAGCACCTTTTAAAATTTGGCATCTAAAAAATAGTGTGATTTTCTCACAGCGATTTGTATTAGAATCTTATTGGTGTTTGCAGGAACACTTTTCAGTTTACCGCTACTACAGCTTTCTTGGAACTTTCTAGAGCTAAATCGCATTTTCTTCCAAATTCCGTGGGGGATTTACATGTATCTGTATGGTGTCAAACATTCAGTGTTAAGTTCTGTCAGAATCTACAAAGATTTATTTTCCATCATTACCAGAACTCGACATGAGGGTTGTACAATTACCCCTATTCGTAACATTTAAGTCCAAGAGATAGATAAGGTACATGATAGCAAGTACAGAAACATGGGGGCGGATCCAATTAAATAAAAATCATCACATTTCAAGGGGCCACCAGTATCACCAAAAAAGTTCTCATTTTTGAAGGTTTTCTTCTGTAGCTGAATGGTAATCTTCTTATTTGAACGTTTCAAACAAGAGGTAATTCAAAAAATGAAAATCATCATATCGTCACATTGAAAGTTAACATTTTTTAAATGGTCTTCTTCTGTACTTGTGTTGAAAGGTACATTACATGTAATCTGCTTTTTTAAATGTTTCAAAGAGGTACAAGTATGTTGTCAACAGCGTAGTCACTACGGTGGTCGGCGCCGGTCGGAACCCTCCACCACTCAAAGTTTCCGACCGGCACTCAATGCAATATCACATCAGCCCGCCTGGCACTAATTTCGCCACTGACAAAGAAAAAATATGATTTTGACCTACGAACATGCAATTGTGGTTTAAGCCAGCAGATTCAATGAAAAAATTATACGTACGCATAAGCAAATTTACATGAAACCACGCTAAGAATTTACCTGGAAGGTATACACCTATACACAGCCACTAGTGCAGCACAGCTCCTTCCCAAATACAAATCATATTTACGTATAAATTGTTCACGTACCCGTACCTGTACTCAATGCATGCATGCCCAACATCAAATCACTACACATTGTACACGTCTCCGAGCTGGAACGTCGCAATCAGCTGATTTGCACATGTTCAGGTTTTGAGAAAACTCGCCCGTAAGTAACTCACAGGCAATAAAATTTCCACCAAGTGCTAAAAAGTCCCTGGTGACAACCCTGGTTGTCAAGACTCAAGAATCATGTAATAGGATTATGTGTAGGAGATTCACACCTTATGCACGTTAATATGCTACACTTCTCGCAAAGAGTAGGGTGTCAACGCGGTGTTTAGTGTGCCTGTAATACACAACTGGAAGTAGTACCACAGAAAAGACTGCAATAAACTTTAGAATTGAAGGAGGCAGTTGTACCCAAGGAAGAAGAAGAAGAATTACTCCAAGGTCAATGTCTTAACTGAATTCCCAACTTCAACCCTGGATCAAAGACTCTTCATGTATGTACATGTAACTCTAACTTTCAACTAGCCCTAACCCTACGTCTTTGACAAAATAGAGACTGGAGTAATCGTTGCGGAGGAGCAAAAGTTGGAAGACCGTGAAGGAGGCTTCATGCTCCACTGATTACGACTTACTCTCGTGGATGGTAGAGAGTGTGGGAAACTTAGGAGATGACCCTAAACCTAACCTAACCCTTACTCTATCAATTGCCACCAGAGCATACATGTAAAAAGTCGGAGAGGCTTCCCGTTTACACTGATTACTACTTACATGTACTCCTGTGGATTGTGGAGAGTGTGGGAGACCTAAAACTCAATTGCAAACCTAACCCTAACCCTATCAATTGTCACCACAGCATACATGTAAGTCGGAGAGGCTTCATGCTACACAGATTACTACTTACTCCTGTGGATCGTAGAGGGTGTGAGAGACCTTGGAGATGACTTTTACTCCAGCTTCCTGTGCTAACGTACTGATCGCTTTGTCTCGGGTCCTTCCAAACGGTTCGCTGTCCTCCTCAAACGACAGCTGTGTTACCTTCCATTCCTAAACAAAATCATACAAAAGGATAGAATTCATTAATTATTAACAACAATAATAACAATAACATGTATAGCACAGCCACTATACAAATACACTTTAATAAATCAAATGCTTTTATACAAAGTATCATATCATTACTATTACCGCATCTTTAGCCAAGCTGCCACACATTTAGATGGGCTAAGGCATTCCTACCGAGTAGCACATGTATACATGCAGTATGTACATCACTTGGGTGGAGAGGGGCAAACATATGTACATGTAGATGTCTTGTCTTCCCAAAGGATATTAGAGCTAGTGATTTGAACCCTATACCTTGTGATCCACAGTCTAGTGATCTTACCCACTACACCAATTATACTACATTTACTTGTATATTATGAAGAGTTTGTATGTGGAGGCTGGTAGATTAATTAAAGATAAAGTCGAGTTCTGGACATGAGATCGAATAGAGAAAGAAACTGTCTGAAAGCAATTGGGAAAGGTTGATTATATAGCACATAAGAATTGGTGTACATGTATGCTGTAAGGTTTTGGAATCATCAAAATGATAAGAAAATTGACCCCACTCTGCTAAGAGTCACATGCACTGCACACAGAAATGTGTACATGTACATGTACATGCATATGGGACTACACACAAATGTTTAACCCGAACATTTCAGCTGCTTCTGGTCATATTTTTAATGTGAGGGCATTTAATGAGCAATCCTTTTTCAGGTGACATATCTACTACGATAATCTTCCAAATTAATAAGAATGAGAAAGCTCACAAAATTAATTTTTACCTTTCCCAGAACTCAAGCTTACCTTTAAGCAGGCACTGTGCCTGTTAACATTATTGTTATTGACAAACTTATTGTTATGAGATTACTGTTATTGACTGATTCTTGCCACTGTCATCTTAAACTTTAAATTGTATCATTATCCCTCTTGAGACCACATTTTGTAGTTTGGCTCAATAACTTTTGATTCAGAGCCCTAAAAAATATACCAGATGCAAGAATAGAAAGAACAAAAAATTCTGCACACACTGAATCAAATTTTTGTTGCATGACCATATTGCTTTTGATGCCAGGAATTTTAAAAGGGAAAATTAGCTTTAAAATCCTTAAATTGGCAACACATTGTGAGGTTCAAAATTATTGATTTGACACTATTTGTCAAAAATTGGTAATTTTTTCAACTTTTCAACAAAGTTTTTAAACATGTACATGTATGTGTTATCAAAGACACTACATTTTATTAAAATAATGTAGCACTAAAAGAAAAATATTGTTGCTGCCAATTTGAAGAATGAACAGTGATCAATTTAGCCCTTAAATAAGTCCTGTCCTGGAAGGGTTAATCACAGCACCCTGCATGGGTGATTAAGTCAATAAAACATTCAACATCGAAACATTCAAACCACAACACCGGGGGAGGGCTGGGGTTTCATCAAGTGTCTTGTCGGTGATTTTTACCGTCAAATTTGCTCTCAGCCAATCAGATGCAAGGATTTCAGTAGCTTATAACAGTTATTGTAAATTGTCAGTGAAAGCAAGTTTCATGAAACGAGGCCCAGTACTTACTTTGAAGAGTCTTGGAAGGACATCGGCAGGTTGGCCTCTGATCAGGAAGAGCCGAGAGTTGAGTCTCCTTAGACTAGAGTCCAGGTCCTCCAAACATTCTAACAGAAACCTGATTGATGATAAGAGAGAGAGAGAGAGAGAGAGAGAGAGAGAGAGAGGAGGGAGGAAGGGAGAGAGAGAGGGGAAGGGGGAGAGAGAGGGGGAAGGGGGAGAGAGAGGGGAATGAAGAGAGAGAGAGAGGAGGGGGAAGGGAGAGAGAGAGAGAGAGAGAGAGAGAGAAAGAAAGAGAGAGATTGTTAAATGTAAAACTGATTTTAACTGTATGTAATTAAAGTGAGCACATACATGTACAAGGTATAAATTATGTAAATCAAGTACTCTTTATCTTTACTTCCAAAAGTGGGTATTTTGCTACATTTAGACAGCTAGTTTCATTTGCGACTTGTGCGTGGGTGTTTAATCATCATTTATCAATGCCCAAACTGTGCTCGAGAACATTCATTTGCAGTTTATAGACTTTAATTAAAGGGCATGTAATATTGGAGTACAAAGAAGATTTCCAGAGCTATTGAACCATTCTGCTACATGTACAATGTTCATTATTTCCAGAGAAGGAAAGGCATTTAATCATCATTTATCAATGCCTAGACTGTGCTGTAGAAAATTAGCTTTGCAGTTTACAGACTTCAATTTTCCACCATGATGGAGATCTATTCAACCCTTTTGCTCTTTTTTTTTTTTTTTTTTTTTTGTTCTTGAATCATTAACTACATGTATTTGAAAGTCTCACGCTGCTCTGGGGGAAGTTTAGTCATATAAAATTATATAATGCCCCCCCCCCCCCCTTGATAAAATGTGCCCTCTGATTGTCTTCCAACAACAAAAAAGGTTATTAAAAATACTGCATTTATCAATGTATGTAATTGAAGCAATATTTTGGTATTCACTATCAAAATTCCTGAAAAGCATGTACATGTACCTTTTCTGCGTAGCATGCTAAATGTCATTTTGAGGCAAAGCAGCCAAAAATTTGCCTCATAAAAATGACAGTGGGGTGATAAAACTCATAACTAAATATGTTTGATTTTCAGGAGAACAAAAAAAAACCCTTCATGATTAACACAGTAAGGGCAGTGATGACCTTCCTTTTGCAGATCACTTGTGACATTATTTTTTTTCAAATACACCTGTACAGTATATTATGCACTACGCAGGTTTTCAGAACATCAAATTAGTCCTTATTGACAAAAAAGGTATTAAAAAAAAGCAGCAGCAGAAAATGAGAGGTTTATGATCACCCCCACCATATACATGTAGGGCACTTACAAAATCAAGCACATACTGTAGGGTTAAATGTACCTGATTTACGGTCTACATGGTGTGCATGTGTACATGTAGGTAACATGTATGGGATACATACTTTTCCCTTCTCGATTCTCCAAACTTTTTCTTTCCCTTTCATCCTGACTCATCCTTTCTTTCCCTCTCTTCTTTGTATCCCCTTTCTCAGCAACCCACGCCCTTTTTGTGGCTTTTTCGGGGTTTTTTTTTTGTGTGTGTAGTTAATGCAATAAATACCGGTACAATTCTGATACTGTAATGGAGTCTCAAAGCCAAGATCATTAAAGATCTTTAATCTTGATCCCCAATCATTTATGTCCCTTGTGCTTCTTTACAATTGTTTATTCTTAATGTACTTTCCTTATGTTTTCATATTTTATATGTATTTATAACGTATGACTATCATGTGCAATTACAAACATGTATGCATTTTTTTATGTTTTTATATTTCATGAGTGAAATAAAAGAATCTTGAAATCTTGAAAGCTTGAAAGGGGAAGTTCAACTTACATGTATACAAATGTACCTGTACATGTACTGTAGATGAAGTTGGATTTGCATGTAACCCTTTCAAGACAATTGACCACATTTTGTGGTTTGGCTCAAAAACTTTTCAGAGCTCTAAAAAATACACCAGATGCATGAGTACATGTACATGTAGATGTAGAAAGAGCAAAAATTTCTGCACACACTATGTCTATTTTTGTTGCATGACCGTACAGTATTGTGTTTGATGCCAGGAACTTTAAAAACAAGAATAAGCTTTAAAATCCTTATAAAGTAAGTTGGCAACACAATGAGAGGTTCAAAATCGTTGTTAATCAACCTCGCAATTTTTTCAACTTTTCGACAATATTTCTAACCATGTGCACATGTATACATGTAAATTGTTTTCAAAGACAAAGGGTGTCTGGAGAAAAAAATTATTTCACTTATTTTAAAATGATATTAAATTTTCTTCCTGGATTTGAAAAATAATAACCATCAAACTGACAGAAATATGACATTTCATGAAAAATTCCAGTTAATTACTGCAAAATAAGAGAATAAAATCAGACCATTTTTCAGCTTTTTCCTGCCATAGGCTATGTAGTTAAGAAATGGGACACACACAAATGCAAATTTTGAGTTTCCGACTTTATACTTAATGTCAAAAACTTGTCCTTTACATGTACATGACCATTCTTTTATAGGAAATTTTACAATCTTTCTGATGGTATGAATTTTTTCAAGGTTTGAATATCAGATCACAGTGCAAAATTGTGAAAAAGTGACAAAATTTGTGTAAAACAGAAATTTCAGTTTCCCATAGGAAACGCATGGGGAAATGGCAATCTGAATACACACAAATATAAGGGTTTGCAATTCATCTCTTATTTTAATTTTGTAGTGAGCCTAAAAACTTGTCCTTAGTGTCAAAAGAATGACCAGTATTTTCTCTTTCCATACATTCCAAATATGAGATAAAAATTAATTCAGATCACATTTTAATAACAGGATGAATTTGCCCCTAAAATTGTGCCATTTTTTCACCTGAATCAGCACGTTTTTAAGCTGACACTTTTCAGTGTGACTTCAGACACCCTACTCTTATTCCAAAAGAATGGATAAGATACATGTAAGGATAAATATCAAAATAATACTAAGAAAAAAAAAGGGGTCTGAATTTACAAACATACCAAAATACCAGCCTGCAAACAGATTTTTTAACCGTTTTTTTTTTTTTTTTTTTTTTCAAAGCAATCAAACCACGAAACATCAAGATTTAATACAAAATTTTTACTTCATCTGTTGAGAGGAAAAAGGGTGTTATCATTCAACACCCTTCTGGCTCTCATGAGACGGGGTCGGGCTAACTCGGCACTAGGGCGAACTCGGCACTGCGCGGTGACCATGTTTCAAGAGCTGAAGTCCATGCTACGCACCGTACCCTTTTTAGCCTTAAATTTCATGCTTTGAATAATTTCACTTCTTGAAATTTTCAACATTAGACTTCTTTGCTAACCATTTTACACATTGATATCAAATAATTTGAATTTAAGTGTTTTGAAATGTGTAATTAATGCGAAATTCAACACAAGTGTTTGCGATCAATTTAATAACTCTCTGGGCTCACTCAGCCGCGATTTTCCGCCAAGGCCAAGTTCGCCCTAGTGCCGAGTTAGCCCGGATCCCATGAGACAATATGGCTAGATATCTAGAAGGAGGTTCATCTGAAACCATGGGACGAGGAGAGGAGCCTGTCCTCATGTCTAATTAACGAGCAAAATAAATTTGTACGCTTGTAATGTACGTTTCCATTCCATCAATAGTTTAAAACCGTAATTTAGACCATGGTTTAATTTAAATCTCCTTCATGACTTCGGGCCCATCCATATTAAAATAATTTTGTCTCAGATCAATCTGATCATACATAGATTTATATTCATACCTCCATCTGTTGACTCCTTTGCTACAAGATCCTGCAAACCACGGGTCTAGAATATAAATACACCTGAATCCACTTGATGCTTTGAGTCCTTCTTTGAGCGCAGGGTTATCGTGAAGACGAAGCCCTTTACGAAACCAGTGAACGAGACATCCTGGCTTCTCTGCATGTCGACTGGACCTATGTTTCCGCTTGGGCATCTTTCAGGCAGGAGGCACAAAATTTCCTTTGCAGAATAAATCTGTCAAAATCAGACCCAACAGGCAACAACTGATGATCAGTTTATGAAACTGGAAGCAAGGTCCTCACGCTAGATTTTCAGGTAGGGGTTTACTCAGTAGTTCTCTAAATCTACTTCTAATTAATCTAAAGTTAGTTATTAAAAGTTGGTACTACAGTCAGTACAATGATTAAGTCTAACAGTTAGACCTTAAGAGGCCTTAAAGTTTTTTTAGGGATCCTATCCCAAATAAGACACTTTGTTCTGGAAGACCTGACAAAAATGGAAATCACCCGGCACGAATCTTGTCAAAATGATCAAACAATACCACACTGGCTGTCATTATGACAATTTTGATTGCGAAAGGGAAAAGAAGAGTTGTTTTCAGTGGTTGATAAATATGAGGTATCTGATTTTAATTGAAGAGAGAACTGTCCACATCGTCAATCATGTTAATATGATTCACAATCGGCATCCGGAATTGACACATCAATTCTTGACAGCTACTGTACTGGTCTTCAAACATTTATGATTTGGTGAAGGAAAAACAAATTTCCTCAGGATCGGCCTTACTCAGTCACAGCTCTGGCCTCGTCTAGTGACGGCAAAGTAAGAACAATTACAAAGTGAAAACTGGAAAGAGAAATGCGATAACAGATCCCAATCAGATTGACGGCGGAGACAAAGTCAGACATATATCAAAAGTAAATTGAGTAAAGCCAACAATAATTCATCACAAAAAAGGAGGAGTGTGAAGAATTATCATCCAAATGATCTGGCTGCTATTGCTTGATAGTTGCTCGTTTCAGTCTCGGCAATCGAAACTTTCTCTTGCCTTATCTCTGAGTCTGATGCACATTAAATCCAATGCATTTCAGCATAACCCAGATATCATGAACAGTTCACCGGACAGGAGCATGTTAGACAACGAGGAAAGAATTCGGCCTTGCAGTGAGCAGTGCAGTTATCTAGTCAACAACAATGGCGGCTCCATGTACGCCAGAGTTGTGTTGTTGTGTAACTAGAAAAAATGTTTTTTTCGTGCCCCGAAATAGTCTATCTTCAGCAACCATGGTAGTTTTATTGCTAATACCAAAGTTAATAAGATCGTGATTTTCCTTAATTTATTAACCATTTAAAGAGTTATAACTCTAAAATAAAACTATGACAGAATTTAAATTGAAATAGTGAAGTTTATGATTTTATGATTCCAAATAAGTGAAAAATAGAAGGAAACAAATATTGTTCATTGAGAAAAGACTAGCACAAGATCAACGTCGGCCGAAACGTGACCCAGAAAAGGAAACAGGGTGAAGACTCGTGATTGGTTGTTTCGCTGGGGGCCGGGCTGAATACTAATGAAGTCACGTTGCAGCTAACATGTTACGGTTGCCTATTCCAGAATGATCATAACAGTGCTTTGTGTACGTGTAGAAAAATCACCACTATCTGGTTCTCTTTGAACTTCAAATTGAAGGTTAAGATTACGTTTTAAAAGAAGGTTAAGAAGGAGAAGGAGAAGGAGAAGGAGAAGAAGAAGAAGAAGAAGAAGAAGAAGAAGAAGAAGAAGAAGAAGAAGAAGAAGAAAGAAGAAGAAGAAGAAGAAGAAGAAGAAAGAAGAAGAAGAAGAAGAAGAAGAAGAAGAAGAAGAAGAAGAAGAAGAAGAAGAAGAAGAAGAAGAAGAAGAAGAAGAAGAAGAAGAAGAAGAAGAAGAAGAAGAAGAAGAAGAAGAAGAAGAAGAAGAAGAAGAAGAAGAAGAAGAAGAAGAAGAAGATCGAAGAAGAAGAAGAAGAAGAGGAAGAAGATGAGAATTGTTTTAATAGGCCTATATTTATGTCACGATCCTCTCCTGAAAATTACGAGGACTACATATCAATCACCTGAGAAAGGTTAAAGAACAGACACAAGTAAAATATCTCTTTCTCTTTCTTTCTCTTTCTCTCTCTTTCTCTCTCTCTCTCTGAGTCCCTCTGCCCTCTGAGGCTGATGAGAGTCAGAAGGGCGTTAACTCTGTGTTAAAGTACATGTATATGAGTTAACGCCCTTCTGGCTCCAAACAGACTGAGTGTCGAGGTTAATTCTTTTTATTACGAATTAGGCAAAGTTTGAAAGTGTAACATACATGATTATTATTATGCTATATGTCATGATATTTTGTACTATTTTAAATTAATAATCAAAAATATTATTTTCATTGTAAAGTTGAAAAAGAGGGGGAAAAATCATATACATTTCAATCCGATTAGCAGGTCTGTAATCTGCATTTTATTGTAAGATGTACTGACTCTATTTTGTGATATGTATTTATCATGAATTATACAATGACATTGTACATAAATATTCTGTTTTACAAAATGTAGGTATAAAGATATGAATCATAATTATGAAAAAGGTGTGTACAATAAGAATAATAAGACCAAAATGAATGCGAAAATGAGCAAATCTACACTATCGTCTAACAGAAACGTTGACTGATTGACTGATACAAGTCTGGCTTTCGGGGACCTTATACAGTCAAGTCGGGGCATATTTTGTTGAATGATTTTGTTTCTAATTAATATGTAAATTATTTGTAAATATTGTGATTTCTTTTGATTTTCCAATAAAAACATAAATTTAAAAAAAAGTTTGTTCCATCTCAACAACAACAACAAAAAAGTCTGCGCATATAATTTATAGATCACAATGAAAAATAAAATGAGAATATACCATAAACAAACAGGCCTGTTATTCATAGTATATAGGCAAATGCCTGATACTTTATAAAGTAGCCTAACTTTGATAAAAATGGTAACTTATTACTTGACATGACGAGATATTTCATCATGTCAAGTCGACTTAATATCCATATCATGTAAACATGTAAAGATATTTAACTTAACATGTCGACTTATGAACTTTTTTAGTCGACATGGCGAAAAAGATTATCTTGCCAAGTTGACTTCACAAAAAGTTCATGTCGTCATGGTGACATAAATGATCTTGCCAAGTCGACTTCCCTTACCAGTGACAGTAGCCAGAATTTTGTAAGGGGAGGGGGAGGGCACACAAATGCAGGGCTGTCAACTTCGGGGAACTGCTTGGAGGGGGTTTCGCATTTTTTTCTTCTCGCCAGCCCTCCAAAAGTCGCAAAGTGGGGGGGGGGGGGGGGGGTTATCATTTCTAAAAGGGGGCACAAATTCTTGAGTCAAAAGTTGTCAGAGGGGGCAGCCCCCTCCCCTTCACATGTCGACACAATATGCATATTAAGTCGACTATTGACAAGATGAAATATTTCTTTATGTCGTCAAGTAGAATAACGCTTCCGTATTTATTTTATTTCCTGTATGTAGTAACTTATCTGGCATGGTGTACAGTGAAACTGTGTAAATTGGTCTGTAATCGCACACTATAAACGCACACGTACACACTTTTTTGTGTTACACAGCCAATCAGCGTCGCCATACTTGACGGTCGTGAGCTAGTTTGCAGATACAGACCCTTATTAGTCGTAACGCGTAGCACGGAGTTTGAACTTTAAGACTTTGAACATCATCTCATAGACCGTTGAATTCAGCTGCCTCCTCTCATTCGACTCTGCATTGATCCTGCATGGACACAGCCATTTCGAGACTGGCAAAGTCAAGCTAGTCTAAAACCCTTGTGGAATTTTGTTGAGGGTTAAAATAGAGTATGCGTCTGTAGACTAGTCACAGGGACGGCTGACACGACGAACTGTCTCTTGTAACCTAATTTCAAGCAGGAGGCCAAAGTCGATACATGAAATACATTCATGTGATTGCAACGTTCTTCCCAGCGTCGCAATAGATGGAGAACAAACATGGCATTACAGAGACAGTTGTAGTGAGAACCAATGAACTCCTTGGTAGTAGAGGCGTCGCGGAATGTCGGGCTCGGACAATGGATTGAGGGGATTGAAGGGGGGGGGGGGGGATCTTTAATTTGTCGGCGGAAAAAAAAAACCCTCATGCATTGTCCGAGCCCGATGTTCCGACGTCTCTGCTTGGTGGAAACGGGGGTAAAACAAACCAGATGTAATTATCATTATATGCCTACTAGTACTCTCAACATGAAATATTATGACTTCTAAGAAATATATTGATTATTAGTTGGGCGATTACAAGGCCGTCGACAACCATTTTAAATTGGACGGCGGGGGTGGGGGGGGGGGGGGTCGGACCAATTTGCCGATAAGGTAGCTGATTTTTTTTTTTTTTTTTTTTTTCAGGTTTGCCAATTCAAGGGAAACAACAGTTGTCGGATTTTCAAATTTGCCGACAGGCCGATGTTCAGAATTTCTTCTCTCTTTCTCTAGCTCTCCCTCTCTCTCTCTCAATGTGTGTCAAATGAGACATTAAAACACCGTTGATACTTTTTCCCAAGTGCAGGGGAAAGGGAAACACTCTTCTATTTCCCAGTAATAACAGAATTTCTGTTTACAATGGGACATTATTTCTCTTCCAATCTCAAATTTACATGATAATCAACCAGGGTTCTAGTTCTCATTCCTCGCTCGATCCAGGCACCCTATACATCGTCACGTTTGCTCTTGCGTGCTCACTTGATCGTAGTTTAAACGTTCAGTCCATATTTCTTATTACTGTAATTTAGACTCCCACATGATCATGGAGATATTTTGAGAGCGAATTATGACGCGCGTTAAAAAAGAAAAGTGCACATGACAAATTACGTCGACGTGAATTTAATTTAATTTTATTCATTAAACATTTATTTACATCAATATAGGCCTATTCTGTTCATGAACATATATGATATTTCATAACATTAACATATGATCACAAAAATAAAGATACAGACATTCAGACCGTATAACAGAAGTATTTCATATGCATTGGAGTAAAAATAAAACGTAATCGTGTGGTCCCCCCTAGCCCTTCACAAAACGAATGGTGGAAAACAAAAGCGGGAAAAGGAGAAAGAAAAAGGGGGACGGGACGGGAATGCAATGTACTATACCACCCTCCCCTTACATTGGCTTTGTTCTCTCGCATTCATCCTCCTAAGACCTATACAGCCCCCCCCCCCCCACCCCTACCCCCTCCCGCTCCGTAAACCAGTGCTCCTTCAGTGGCTTACCCCACGTTCTACCGGCAGTTCCACCTGCACTGCGTAATTAGATTACACTTTTCGTTCACTGCCATGCCCTTGACTCGATCCCATCTCATAATTCTGTCATATTCTAGTAACTAACTTTATTACTTTCTCTCTCTCTCTCTCTCTCTCTCTCTCTCTCTCTCTCTCTCTCTCTCTCTCTCTCTCTCTCTGTCTCTCTAAAAAGTAAATTAATAAATCATGAAACAAAATTAATCGAGTGATCACTAACTTGATTTGGGGGAGGGAGTTAGTAAAATAGAATGAACATTCACTCTTCTTTGTAGAGAGCGCTCTGTAATAAATCGGTATTCACTCCTCATCTTACGTAGTCTTCATTGATGTTACTTTTTTTTATCCTTACAGCTCAAACTTTAATGCACTTTGTTTTGCTTGTAATGATCGAAAAATGTTTCTGCACTAAGTTTTGTTGTCAATTATTTTGTATATTGTTAATTTCATAATACTTATTGTTATATACTTTGAAAAATGAAAATCTAATGAAATAAAATCTAAAATCTGAATCTAAATATATAAGTAGAGGCGTCTATTCGTTCAAAATAGACAAAGCATTGGTGGGGGCAAGCATTGTTTGTGAACAATGCTCTGAATATAAGTGATCAAAAGAAAATCAAATCAAATATCAAAACGCCATAAATAAAACATATAGATACAACAAAGAAGAAAAAAAAGTGAATTGATTGAAGACGTGACTCCCAGGAGAGTGAAAAAAAGAGTGAACCCCCCCCCCCCTCACTATTTTTTTCCTTTTATGAGAGAGTAGTGTTTTGCTTCTATAATTTATGTAACCCAGTCACACACCTCCAAACCGCCTTCAAATTGACCAAATACCGACTAAATCTTGGCCATTTCCACAGGTTTAACTTAAAAGATAAAAAGGAACTATGATACTAGATGTTTATGCAGGGGCGGCGCCAGGGTATTTTGATAGGAGGGGCAAGACGACCTAAAGATGACGACATATTTTTTCTCCATTAAATAACAGGGGTAATAATATAGAGTTATATGTTTAAGACCTCTCTTTTTAATACTCCTCTTTCTTCTTTCTTCCCTTTTCTTCCCTTTTCTTCCTCCTTTTCTTCTTTTTTCTTTTTTTTTTCTTTTTTCACTACTTGAAAAATCATAGGGGGCGGTCGCCCCCTCTGCCCCCCCTGTAGCGCCGCCCCTGTGTTTATGTATACTTTCTATTTTATAACTTTAAACCATGTAAAATGTATTGTATTATTTAATACTGAACTGTATATTTGATTTCTTGTCAAAATCACTGATCTGTTGGAAATGAAAATAAAACTGAAACTGATACTGAAACTGAATGAAATTTTCTTTCTGCGTGTTGTCGGTCTTGTCTGTCTTGTAGGTGTAACTGCAGGGGCGGCGTAGCGTCTTTCAAAGTGGGGGGGGGGGGCAATTTGCACATTTAATTAGCACATTAACCCTGCGGTTTTATTTTAGGATTACGATGATTACATCGATATCAACATACTTTATGCGATCTGCTTGATTTCACTAAAATAAGAGCGAGCGAGCGTAGAGAGCAAGTTTGGGTAAAATTTTCAGAAAATATTGCCCTTATACTTGGTGTAAGTTATGGGCACATTAAATCGAGTGAGGGGCATAGTGCCCCTCTTGCCTCCAGCTCCACCACCTTACATTGTAGTTGTAGTATATGGGTACCTGCATAGGCGCCGGAAGTGGGGGGGGGGGGGGGGCGGTCGCCCCCAAACGAAAAAGTGGGGGGGGGGGGCAAAATGCATTTTCGCCTCCCAAAAAGCCCCCCCCCCCATTAAAAAAAAAAAAAAATCAGTAGTAAAGGAGTAAAAATCGTGTGTATATTAAAAGCTTGATTGCTTTATTACGTAATTGCAAGCCTTTGTATTCATTTTTCGTATTCATGGAGATCACTGAAGACAGATAAAGCATTCAAACTTTAAACTTTAACGTAGTGGAGGTTTTGTATTAGACGCAAGGTTGCCAGAGTTGGTAGAATTCTGCTTTCTGGCAGAATTTTGACCGCTTTAGCATAAATTTGACAAAATTTAGCAGAATTTTAGCATAATTCTGGTGTTTTTTTTTTTTTTGCTTGTTAGAGAATTTTCCAGGAAAAATACACCCCAAAAATGCTGATAACCTTTTTTTTTTTTTTGCTTGTCAGAGACTTTTCGAGTAAAAATACACCCAAAAAATGCTTGTCAGAGAATTTTTGAGTAAAATTTTGATTTAGCAGTAGGATCTGTATTGTTGTGAGAGGGTGGGAAAGCGTGTGTGTTTTTTTAGGGGTTAGAAGACATGAGCCCTTGAAAGGTGAGCCCCCTTGAATGTTTGCCCCCCCCCCCCCTCCCCCAATCCCAAACTGCTTCCGGCGCGCCTGGGTACCTGTTACTAAAGCTGCACCGATTCTTTAAAGCTAGATATGACCTTTTTTGTAAGAAACACTGGGAAAATAAAAGTAAATGTGAGCACTTATCGAAGAAGAAAGAGCGCTTATCAGAGGTGGATCAAGGGGCACTTATAAGAGATGAAAAGGGGCATTTATGAGAAGAGAAAAGGGTTCATATTAGATAGGAAAAGGGCACTTATCGGAAGTAAAGAGGAGGCATTGTCAGATTTGAAAATGGGCACTTATCAGAAGGGGGAAATAGGTACTTATTAGAAGGGAAAGGGTGCACCTATCAGAATGAAAAATGCATTTATCAAGGGAGAAATGGGCATATATTAAGGAGAAGGGGGGGCAATCATTATATTTGAAAAGGGGCGCCAATTAGAAGGAGAAAAGGGCACCTATATGAAAGAAAATAGGCACCTATCCGACTTATCAGAAGGAGCAAATTAAAGGGCACTTATCAGAAGGGGAAAAGGCACTTATTAGAAAGGAAAAAAGGGCACTTTTAGTAGTAAAAGGGCACTTATCAAAGAGAAAGGTGGCATTTTTCAGAAATAAAGAGGGCACTTTTGGGGTACTTGGAAAAGTGTGTGTGTGTGGGGGGGGGGGATACTGTGCCCCCTGCCCCTGTGTTATACTTAGGTATTAACTGCTGTAGTCCTCGACAGAGCCATAGCATGGGTGCAGATATTAATGGAGCACTGACATAATGGTTAATTGTTAATTTGTACATGGGCAACATTTTATTTGATATGTAGCGTAAGGTTGTACTTATTTAAATTTTCAATCCACACTTAAAACTTGCAATATATACCTAGAAGTCTTTCACTTTTTAATAATGTAACCTGTTTTATCATGTTTACATGAACTGAATTGCAAATATATGTTTTATTCATTTTACCTCATACCAGTACTATGTCATGATGTAAGTTATCAAATGATACTGCTCAAGTCGATTTGCAATAATAATTTTTATTAAATTTTAATTTTTTTATCCCAATTATAGATATTTTAACTTTCTACATTCGTCTATTTTTTTTGTTTTGTTTTGTTTAAATGAATTGGGGAAAGGGGGCGGGGATCCAACACATTGAAAATAATAACATGTTTGATTCTGTTCAATCTGCTTATAGGCCACATCATAGCACAGAGTCAGCACTAGTTAAAGTTAAAAATGATATCATGTTTTCCCTTGACTGTAACAGAGTTGTTTTGATTGCACTTTTGGATTTATCTGCTGCCTTCGACACGATTGACCACAAGATTCTTTTATCCCGTCTTTACAGCAGAATAGGTGTAAGATCTACAGCTCTGTCATGGTTCGAGTCCTGTCTCACGGGATGGTCCTCCAGAGTCAACATTGCTGGTGAACTATCTAGTCCCACTAATCTTGACTTTGGACTTCCTCAGGGATCAGTAGTAGGCCCTATCGGGTATTCTATATATACTCTCCCTGTTGGTAATATTATTAGACATCATTACATCAACTACCATCTTTATGCAGATGATACCCAACTGTATATTTCATTCGATCCCAGAATCCCAGGAGATTTAGTTGTTGCTTTAGAAATTGGATGATGGTTAATAAATTGAAGTTGAATGACTCAAAGACAGAATTCTTCATAGCAGCCTCTCCTCACAGTCTACGCAGTCTGCCAGATCTTAAGCTTAATGTTGGCAATTTTTCCATAAGCCCTTCAGTCACTGTTAAAAATCTTGGTGTAATTTTTGATAGAGAAATGTCGATGGCGGACCGTGTCTCTCAAATATGTACTACTGTAACTTTCCATTTACGTAATATTTCTCGAATTCGAAGATACATTACTCAATCAGCCTGTAACAACGCAATCCGTTCTCTAGTTCTGTCCCGTTTAGATTACTGTAATGGCCTTCTTTCCACCATCCCTGTTACTCAATTAGATCGTATTCAACGGCTTCAAAATTGGGCAGCCCGCCTAATTTATCAGGTAACGAGATTTCACTCCCCTAAACCACTCCTTAACTCGTTACACTGGCTTCCTGTAAGACATCGAATAGTTTTTAAATTACTTTTGTTGGTCTTCAAATCTCTTAATAAGCAGGCACCTCAATATCTACATGATTGTTTGACCCTATACACCCCTCGCAGGAATGTGCGATCCTCCAGCGACCCACTCCGTCTTACATAATATAATATCACACGGAAACTTGCTGGAGATAGGACCTTCACAATAACTGCATCAAAATATTGGAATAGGTTACCTTTAACACTTAGGCAATCACCATCTGTCTCTTCATTCAAAAAGGGACTCAAAACATTTCTTATTTCTAAACCAGATTTTTAGGCTTGTTCGTTTTTAATCTTTTTTCTTGTTGTAAGCGCTTTGGGCCATCTCGGGAAAAGCGCAGTATATAAATAATAATAATAATAATAATAATAATAATAATTGAATTTCTTTAATTTCTAAATTTTAATAAGAAGTCAATATGATGTTATTTGAATGCAATTGTTAATAATGAAATGATATTATGAAATGTTTCGTGAGAAATTATTGTAAACATGCGCAATTCAGCCAATGGCTGCAAAGCATTGTTCAAATAAAATCATTATTGAATTGAATTGAAAAATGGTTGGTGGGGCGGGGCGGGGGGGGGGGATCTTTTTCAGTGGGTGAAATGCCGGTGAAATGCAAATTAACTAACAACGATATTCATTAGGAGAGGGGATAGGGATCGAATGGTCTTCTTATCCTCCTTATTCTCTCTCTCTCTCTCTCTCTCTCTCTCTCTCTCTCTTTTTTGGGGGGGGGGGCAGCGCCCCCTTGCCCCTTTAGGTTTGCCACACACCGGTGCTCGGTGATGTTACAAGCCTGGATGTTGGAAAATTCTTAGCTAATAAATTTAACCCGAGTCAAAGAATAAAACTATATTATTTCTTGAAGAAAAAAATAAGAAAGGTGGCGCTCTTTAAAGTACAGCATAATTAGGTATGAAGTACTACTACTTGACCGTGTTACAAAAAGTACATGTAACAAAGAAAGTGGCTGATATGGATTGGCGTTCTGAAGGAAAAGAATTGTTTATATACATGTACTTGAAGCCTATTTTATCTCCGCAGGCGTAAAAATATCACAATATGATCAAACCTGAACATTTCTTAGAGAGAAAGGGAGTAGATGTAGTATATTCTAATACGAATGTGATTATACATTCCTACCTAAAAAATAAAAACTATAATGTTGTTATTGGAAGACTAATAATTACGATTAAAGAGCTGTCCTGCTTCGACAACAATTAAAACAAGATTAAGAACAACATGAATATTTTTTGTCTTTCTTTCTTTCTCTTGTTCTTTCTATCTTTCTTTCTTTTTCTCTCATTTTCTTTTTCACTTGCCAAAAACTGAAAATTCTGATTTTCAACCCTAAAATGGAGAAAGGGTAGACCTCTGTCATCATTATCATATCGCCTATTTTTTTTTCTTTCGAGCATGAATATACAGATAGTATGAAAGATTTTTTTTCCTTGATTTATCAATATCAACTTCAAAATAAGGCTATTGGGACCCCCCCCCCCCCCCCATCTATCTGTTGTGACTTTCCTCCATAATAACCATGTATAGTTTTACTTATTAAAAAAAAGAAAGAAATATATTTCGGGGGGGGGGGCGGGTGAGGTCGGGCTGGTGCTTTTTTTTTTAAAGAATGAAATAGATCAGAATTATCAAAATATTGATACTTTGTCTTGTCCGCATTTCTCACAGTCCCTTTCATCTTGTACTCTAGCTTCCGGAGTAGAGATGGAGCTGATGCGATGAGCAATGCGTTTTAGTCTTAGCACCAAACACTTATTATCTTATTTTACTGATTAAAATAGCTGCCTGTTAAAATGTTTGATTATCATTGTGCAATTCATAAAAGAAACATTAAAGCAAATTATTATGAATATTTGCTCATTATGGGAGATGCGTTATGAGATTATTGAGCTTCTCCGTCGTCGGTCATTAAAAATAGGGAAGTGTACCGATTGCGGTTTGCACTTAATTACTTTAAGACTACCATCAAATCTTGTGACTGAAAAGAAGCTAATCATCAGAGCACAGGAAAAGGGGGAAAACAACAGATATTTCTATTTTGTACTTGATATTCGATTGAATCAAGATGGATGCTGATGGATTGCCCCTTGTAGGACCCGGAGTTGATTTGACCAAGGTGAGAATTTATATTTTTATTCCATTTTCAGTGCAGTCTCTGCGTGAGGGGCGTCGCAAAAATTCTCTTCGGTCCCACCCGTTCATCAACGTGTATCGTATTCGTACCTTTTTTTTTAATTGACAAAGTTCATAAAATTATGTTAATGTGTTGTGATGTAATTTTGGCGCGGCTTAACTGCAGAATACCCTGCACATTTGGACATCGTTGTATATATATATATATATATATATATATATCGTTCTGAATATATATACATTGTCGTGCAGGGTATTCTGCACGACTGCAGTTGTTCCTTTGGCGCTAATCATGCTAATGCACTTTCGTACCCAGCCCGCATCTCAGACTCCAGTTTTAGAAAGTGTACACAGCAATATCCTGTAGCACACCTCTAATATTACTTTATTCCGTTCCAAATAATGAAAACCTTCTTTAAACAGATAATCTAAAGAGGGTTTTCATTATTTGGAATGGAATAAATTTGAATAAAGCAATAATTCATGATATTTGAGGTGTGCTTATGTGTATGTAGGATAGATGCGGGCTGGATATGAAAGTGCATTAGCGCCTAATTTTGCCCTAAATTTAGTCGTGCAGAGTAGTCGCTCAGTACAATTGGGCGCTGTGGCGTGCGCCTGTAATCCAGCTAAAAGTGGAAGTTATAAACTGATTCAGCAGACCCAGGTTCGAGACTGAGTCACGTTTATCGGATGGTGACGTTAAAGGTTGGTCCCCAGACGTAAATAATCATATCTGATTGATACACATCTGTAAAAACCCAATTACACACACATTACACACATAGCCACTCAGGGAACCATCACTATGTAGGGCTGTGTCAATTTTGGAGGTGATCATGACCTCAAAGTTGAAGAGGTAAAAACACCAATATAAGCAGCAAAATTTTGAGAAATACTTCCTTCTACATTTTAGGATGATAGAATATCTAATTTCATGCCAGATTCTTCAATAGGATCTTTGTTATCTTGATCAAAGTGAAATTTTCAGGCTGTTTTTGGCTGGTGATCTTGCTCCTTTCCAGCACACATATGTGCAAAATATCACACATTTGCTATGAGAGGCAATTCATCGGCACTACGAAGGTACAAAGTGCGAGGTTAATATATTAACCTCGCATAAGTGTGAGTGATACACAGCAGACTATAAGAAATGGTCAATAATTAGATTCTAGATGGGGGGGGGGGGGGAGGGGGGAGGTGTCTGGGGGACACAGTTATCAAACTTGAAGCTCACACAAGCAGAGTGATCAAATTAAAAAATCATTTTTATTAATTATATTTTCATGACCAAAACTGAAGAGATCCCCACTGTTTTTTGGCTGTCGCACACTCATAGGCCCATGCCTATGTGAGACTGTGTCAAACATTCTCTGTTGCAGTAGTCAAAAACAGATAACAAAATACATGTAGCTCCAAGCAAGATTTTACCTGATTCAGGGACTTTTCAACTCTTATTATGTTACAAATTTGGGATTTCAGAGTTGAAAGTGAAATACTAAATAATTATTTTTCTCTCATGTATGAATGATCGAGACTGGACCAATCCCCGCTTACACACAGAAGCTATTGAAGCCTATTCTCCCGTAAAAGCTATTGTGGAGTACAAGCTTATCTTCAGATATTAAAGCATGGACATGTATAAGTGGCTGTCGCATGTTGTTTCATTCCAGCTATGGTTTCGGTGCACTCGGCAAATACAAAATTTGGCCACAAAAAACTTGGTCTGTATCGCACATATTGATCTCTATGATCGCCGATGCACACAAAAAATCAGGACTTTTTTGTGTTCACAAAAGCCTAGCGACCAAGTTTTTTCTATACTTTGTGTGTACACACTTGCCTGGACGGTCATATATCTCAACATTTTCCAGCACCACTGCACAAAAGTCATCAACATTCACTCAAAATCGGCATTTGATTTACGACTACTGACACCAACATGTCTATGAAATACAATAAATTCAACTCTCCGATGTTGGAAAAGATAATTCCAAAACTTAGTAAAATCTGTAATGTAGACCTACTGTCAGTTCTGGTGAAGCGGTGTATCAGAGTCATTGTGTACATTTCTTGGTCACCGTGAGCGCTGAATCTCGGAAAATAAATCCAGTCTTCAAAAAGTCGGTCCCTGTTTTATTTTATTAGGCGAGTTTAGTCTAACACCATCAGCAGAATAAAAACAACATGCGATGGCAAAAAAAAAAAAATCGGCAGGGATTTCTTCAGTTTTGGACGTGATTTTGACTTTGGATTTTGCTGGAAATATCAGTATATCTATCTAACTAAAGTGCCGATTTTGAGTGGATTCTGGTGAGCTTCGTACAGTGGTGTTTGAAAGCGTTGAGATTCAATAGAGGGTGTCTTAAAACTTTTGATTACACATGAAGTATAGAAATGCCGCTTTGAGTGATAGCTGCTCACAGTGTGTGGTACTTTACAGACTCAGAGACTGCTCGTAATTGGTTCATCAAACCCATAACATAATATGCCTCAGTGGCGGATCCAGGATTTCTTGAGGGAGGGGGCTCAATATTCACAAAATTTTCTGACAAGCAAAAAAAAAAAAAAAGGTCCTCAGCATTTTTGGGCCCCTTTTTAACTCAAAAATTCTCTGACAAGCAACAAAAAAAAAAAAAAAAAAAGGTCCTCAGCATTTTTGGGGCCCGTTTTTGGGCCCAGGCCCCCAGGCCCCCCCCCCCTGGATCCGCCACTGATATGCCTCTTAGTGCACTTCACATTCCTCCTCTTCAGCTGTAGTGAATGATGTATGAAATTGGTTCAGTCAGTATTCAAGCAGGACTTTAAAGTAGATATTCAAAGCAAATCACAAATATGCTCAATAATGTATCTCTAGAAACTAGAAAGCTTGCAGATGGTAATCGTATAAGTTTTACGTTAACTGCGTGTTTGATGATTAAAAAATAACACAAATAAAAACACTTCTCAGCATCTGGGATATCCGAGCGATTCGCCAGAAATATACCGATGTTTTCATGACGTCACATCAGGTGCCAATCCTGCCTAAGCAGACGACGTCCTATATCAAGTGAACGTAACTGCAATGTAATTATTCTTAAATTATAAAGAGTTTGGTGTGTTTCACCATGACCATATTTCACATCATTCTAAAAGGGAAGTGAAACCGTTTCTAGTAACTAAAATCTTTTGTTTGTAAAAAGTCATGATAAGGTCAATGATCAATCAAAGAAATCACACTTTCGAATTGTAAAGCCTGCTGAATTATAGCATGGATGGTATTCGTTCCCTCTTGAAATGCCGACATGCCGCGGTGCATGCAGCTGAAAATACAATGGCATCTTTTTTTGTTTACAAGCGATTGATTCCTTTATTTTTTTAACGCTGCATTTTTCATCAAAATAATACCATGCAGGAAATTTAGAGTGAGGCAACAAATAAGCATTTATACTGACGCTAGTGAAGTAAGAGAAATAAGTGAAGATGAGATGACAAAACAGGCACTGAAAATGTATAAGATGTTATGGGGCATCGTCTGCTTAGGAAGGATTGCTCCCCGGTATGACGTCACATATCTCAGCAGCGTTCAAAGAGCTCTATAGGTGCTATAGCGGGGCTGTGTTATATCATTTTATAATTGATAATAATCATTACTTCAAATGTTTCCAAGCATTGAATTTTGATAACCTTGTTCAATCTAAGCTTCACCTATGCAATAATAAAAATTAAATCAATATTCAAAATCAATGAAATTCTACTTTAAATGATTTACTGAAAAGACTGATAGCTAAGCAACATTCCCTTTTATATTTCTGCCTTTTCTTCTCAGGTTGGTGCCATACATTCCAAGCGAATGCTCGCCTTCCTCAACCATTTCATCATACACACTACCAGGTTCCTCAACAAGTTCTCTTGTGTTTGTGAAACGGTAAGATGTAGGAAGTCTCTTTAGTCCAAAGTCCCAGTAATTCTACATTTGTATGTCTCATTGGTCTTGTGTTTCACTTGGGTTAGACATTATACCTTTCATGACAGGAATCTGATCACATTTTGTTCTTCAAATTGGCAACAAAAATATTTTTTTTTTAATACTACATGCTTCTAAAAAATGTAATGTCTTTGAAAACATCAAACATGGTTAGAAACTTTGTCAAAAAGTTTTAAAAATTGGCAATTTTGATGAAAAAAAAATGATTTCGAACCTCTCAATGTGTTCCAATTTAAGGATTTTAAAGCTTATTCTCTTGTTTAAAATTCCTGGCATGAAAGCCAATATGGTCATGCAACAAAAATGGACACATTGTGTGCAGAAATTTTTGCTCTTTCTACTCATACATCTGGTATGTTCTTTAGGACTCTGAATCAAAAGTTATTGAGCCAAACCACAAAATGTGGTCAATTATCTTGAAAGAGTTAAAATTGGACCTAGCAAAAATATTTTTAAAAATTAGACACACAGGAGCTGTGAGCAATTTGGCTCTGGAAAGCTCCAAATTAGCTCTGGTAAAAAAACAAAAACAAACCCAAACACAATAAAAATTACTGCAAGAAAGTCAGTCTTTTATAATGCCAAATCCTGAAAGAGCTGCAGTGAATAAAAAATATTTTTTGCACTGAGTTGGACTAATGTCAGGTGGGACCATTGCAATGTTGGACCAACGAAAGTTACATGTAGCTATCTGGGCAGTTTTAATTTATTTCCATACAGTTGCATCTGCTTGCTGTTGATTCCAAAATATCAATTTGAATCTGCATTTTACAACTGCAGTTGTTAATGCCAGGTTGCAAGAGTGGATAGCTAAAGTAAATTACCATTAAAATGATGTGATTAGAATTCATTTTGGAAAAGAAAGTGATGATCATATTAAGCCTAATGAAAAAGCTAAACAGAAATCATGGTGAGAGAACCTCAAATAAATGGATTCTTAGTGATAGAAATCGAGTATGGTACACATTACATTAGTGGTATTGATTCATGCTCTTGATTTTCTTTTCTTCCCTCAGAAATTATCAGATATCACTACTCGCATACAGAGGTTGGAAACTACAGTCAACATATTGGAAGCTAAGGTAATGATAATGATAGATTCATAAAGCACCTAATGTTTATGTTTTCTGTATTATGTAGGCTTTGAACCAAAATGGCAGGTTATTATTTTCTGCTAAATTGTACTTTTTCTAAGCACATTGCAGTGAAAAAACGAAGGCTCTCTTCTCGCTGTGCAGGCAGGTTGGTGGTTAGTTGATGGACAGTTGAAATATTCACTAATTTGCAACTATGCTGTTGACCGTGTCATTTACTCGAATTGTTTTGCTTTGTTGCAGCTTGCGTCCATACCTGGTTTGGAGAATGTCACTGTGGAGCCTACTCCGCCCCAGCAGCACCTGAGCCATCTAACCTCCCCGCCCTCCCATCATCGGAGCCAGCAGATGGATCGGTAAGCAACCTATGATTGTCAGAAATATCCCAAAATCATGTGAAATATGATGTTTGAAAGAGAAGGAAACAAAGCCCTCTTTTATTTTTAGAGCTTCAACAATGTTAATGCATCTTTGCTGTGTGTTAATATTTTTTTATGCCTGGGATACCCTGAAAAGTAGAGGTGTCGTGGTCTAGTGGATACATCACCGGAGTGTAGATCACATGGTTCGGGGTTCAAGTCTTGCCGCGGCACTAATGTCCTTTGGCAAGGCATGAATCTACATTGCCACTCTTACCCAGGACAGAATGTGTACCTGTGAGGATGGTTGTTTTTGCCCTACATTGCCTTACATGCATGCATGTGAACTGTGCAAAATGGTAGGAATGCTCCCTAAGGAGTGGAGATGGTGCACACTTGTGTGCGGTCTTTAAATCCAATGACCAGGGGTACTTATAAATAACATTGTAAAGTGCATTGAAGTAGTTACATAATGCGCTATATAGATGTCATATATCATTATATTATTAAAATATATTCATAATAATATATATATTATATATTATTATAAAAGTGCTTGAACATATGCAGCTACTGAATCATGGAAATCCCCTTTCCAAGACCACACTAACCTTTTGTGGTGGGGTCCAGAATAACATTTTAGGGGCCTTTGTGTATCAGAATTCTGTTCTTGTTAAATCCTTTTGTTACTATAATATTATTCCCATTAATTTTTCTTATTGTTTTTAGGGTATTCCAGCGATTGAGGCTACACCTGAACCAACACCTGTCATGACTGTATCCCAAGATCCAAGATACATGAAATACTTCAAGATGATCAACATGGTGAGTGTTTGATTGGTGGAGATATCTCTCCTTAGGTGCCTGATCCATCTAGATGGTGATCATGCTGTTCCACAGCTTCCTGTCACTATCCTTCTCTATCAGTTTTACCCCTTAGCCCTGCACTCCTCTCTCTTCCATCTATTTCTTTATTTCTTTCTTTCTTTATTTTATTTAAGCACTGGGGCCTACTTCAGCCTGAAGACTGTTCTTCCATAGGTCCGTGCATACATAAAAACATATAACAATTTATACACAAAATACAACATATATACATATATATATATACAGAACAATAATAATGAATAAATTGGTTAAAAGAGAATAGAGAATAATAACAATACATATATATACAATTTAAAACAAAAACAAAAGCAAAACAAAGAAATGTGTATATATTTTTACACATTAATTTCTCTTGTTTGCATGTACTCATTCGGTTTATGTTTGTAATTCATATGAGATGATTCACCTTTTGAGTTTGTGCTTGATTGAGTTCCAACATATAGCAACGAAATAACTGAAACTTTTTTCTTAAAACATGTTCTTAATTTCGGCAATGAAAAAGTGTTAGTTGAGTTTCCGTTATAGTTCGACCTTTTAAATTCAAATATATTTTACAAGTAATTTGGACAAATGCGATGTTTTTTTCCATCCCAAGTACCTTTCTTCTTTCTGTACTCCTCTCCTCCACAATCATTTTTATGTCAGTGCCAGATTTCTAAACCTCATTTACATAATAAATGTCCCAAGAATTTGCATTATAATGCATAAAATTGAAGATCCTACCCAGACAATGTATAATTTGCATAGAGCATATGCTTGATGGGCTTTTACACGATAGTTTTCAAACATGTATCTTAAGTTTAAACTTAAGATGTAAGTTTAAATCATTGTTTATTTGTTAATGTTGATTTTGGTTAAAAAACATTGTTCCACTATATAAGTTCATGACCCCATTTTTAATCTTAAAGATAAGTTGAATTCTGTTCATGAGATTAAATTGTGAAAGAATCTGTTTCAAAGCAATTTGGAAAGGTGATTATATAGCACATAAGAATTGGTATATGCTGTAAGGTTTTGGAATCACCAAAATGATAAGAAATTGACTCAATCCTGCTGAGAGTCACATGCACTGCACACAGAAATGTGCATATGGGACTACACACCATTGTTCGGCCCGAACATTTCAGCTGCTTCTTGTCATATTTTGAATGTGAGGGCATTTGAAGAGTAATCCTTTTCAGGAGACATATCTACTCTGATAATCTTCCAAACTAACGTAAGAATGAGAAAGTTCACAAATTATTTTTTACCTTTCCCAGAACTCCACCTTCCCTTTATAGAAGTATAGGCCGGCTTTAAATTTTCTAAATACATGTACTGTATAAGAATTGTGTAAATTAAAACTGACTATAAGGTTAAAGTGTAAGCTACATGTAGGCGATTGTTTCATTAACATCGATTTAGAGAGTACATTAGTGCTGGTATCGACACGCCTGATGTCGCCACTATGGCGACAAAAGTACTGGTTTTGGACTTTGCCGACATGTCGACACGCATGCTCCGATTGCGACATAAAATGGGTCTTATATAATTACATGTACCTCGCCGTGGCGTCGTGCGCGCGTACGTGATTTGTTTCACATACGCATTAGCAGCGCGCGCGCGCGACACGATCGCTGCGTATCTAGCTGCGACCGGTATACATTACGTACATGTACATGCCTAGATATGCGACACTAGCTGACTCGCACCGCATGACTTTCATTAATGCTTGATAAATTGGATCATACAAAACAAATTTTGGGGCAAATAGTTGACAGTGTGCATCTTTGAGAACTGTAAGTGAGTATGACTGCGAGTGTGAGCCCGTGAGGACATAGTGCATGTATTCCATGTAAAGCTCTTGTGAATTTGTGTCGGGTAACTCTGGTTTAATAGTGTACGGTCACTACGGGAGCGACCCGAGTTTAGACTTGTTTGACTCATGTCCAGATGTCGACACATGTCGACATCGGCGTTAATTTTATCGCGACACGGCGACATAGATTTTCCATGCCGATACCAGCACTAGAGTACATGCATATTTATCAGGATAATTATAGCAGGAACAGTTATTGTTCATGGCATTCCTTGTTGCCTGTCATGTTTGCTCAAAATACTTTCTCCATTCTCTGATTCAGGGTGTGCCTGTAGATGCTCTGAAGCAGAGGTTACTAATGGATGGCTTAGATCCTGCTTATCTAGAGTACGTTTCCATCTTTGTGTCGACCAATCACCGATTATGTAACGTATTTGATCTTCCCCCTCCAACAAGCGTAGTTACTATTGAAAGTTTATCCCATGCGGGGATGATGAGCTCAGCTCCTAACATTTCAATCCTATGTCTGGCCAGGTAACACGATACCTCAGGAATCGGATCAGAGGGATGCATTGTTCAAAAGTTTGAAGGGAGGTATTGATAGGGTGCCCAGATATTCAATACCTGGTTGTCTTCTGATCTGTAGAGAATAGTCATTATGCCATCTTGTTATGGAATAAACACGCATACTTTGTGGACAAATGTTGCTTGTGAATAAACTAGAAAGTTTGTCAGATTTTTTTCTGCTATTCCCATTATTAGCTTGATTTTTTTTTCTTCTAATGATAACGATGTGAGAAACATAAGAAAACATTAAAACATTTGAAAAAATATGAAGTAAATGAAGTTAACTAATCTGAAATTAAGTAAATAAAAAAAAAGAAAAAAAGAAGGGGAGTCTTATTTAACATACATGTATTTAAGAAAATCTGGAAAGTGTAACCTTCATTAACAACCCAAAAGAAAAAAAAAATGCACTTGTAGCAAAAACGCACTTTTTATTGCATTTTCCTTTCAAGATCGTGAAGGATAGCCCATTTTTAAGTTCAAATAATTCATCTCTAAAATGTAAATGAAAACTCAACTCTTCATACGTTTATGTTCATTTGATTGCAGCAAACCCAACGCCCCTGCTCCGCCTGTTGCCCAAGATTCCGACTCAGATGACTTCAGCAGTCAGGACAACAGCTCTGATGATGATGATTTCAGTGATTAGACAGAGAGAGATGGAAGGAGAGGGAGAGAGATGGAAGGAGAGGGAGAGAGATGGAAGGATAGGGAGAGAGATAGAGGCAGAAACAGAAAGAAATGGAGAGAAAAAGAGCAAATAATTTTCACCTCTGGACAAGATGATGTAGCAGTTCTATGCGTCATTAATCTGTTGGATACAATTTGATTTTGATATAACTGCCTGTGTTATCGTGGGCTCAGTATTTAACTGGTTAAAGATGGTGGAGGGTGGGTGTTTAAAGGAGAATGAAACCCCCCAAATAAATGCATTTTAAAAGAAGCATATCAGTGAAAGGTTGAGGAAAAACAGACAACTAATAAAAAAGTTATGAATATTTGAAATTCTAAAATCGCTAAATGAATAGAGATCTGAAATTGGCAATGTCCTCATTATGCTAATAAGATGCTGTGATGTAAATGTGCTATACTTTCCAATTACAAATAATGTAATTATCCACTTTCCTTGAATATATCTCAGAAAATTTGATTCTGTATTATAGGTGGTGTTCATAAATTTATTCCTCACAATATTTCAAGTGCGATGTTGATAATTCAATTTTCTTTGTTTAAAAGTTGAAATCTGATAATTTTCTTATTTGTTGCTTATAAAGAGAGAGCACAAACACGTCCTAGCATCTCATTAGCATAATGGGTATGTTGCCAATTTCATTTAGCGATTTTAGGTTTTTAAAATCTTCATAACTTTTTTATTCTTTATCCATTTTTCCTCAAACTTTCAGTGATATGCTTCTAAGATTTTTCTGCTTCTGTTAAAGTGCATACAAGTTTGGGGTTTCATTCTCCTTTAAGTGGGATTTGATGCAGTTTGGATACCAAGCTTGCCATAGGAATACTAATCCCAATCAATCTCCCCTTTGTGACAACATCTGGGTCTTATGCAATGTGTACAGTTATGTTTAGAAAACTTCTGACACATCGCTCCACGAGCAACAGATGTGATTATTGCAGAACAACCTCCTACCCTTGCCTTCTGTAAGCTGATTGGTCTTTCAAGCCACCTTGCATAGAGTTGGCTGATAATTAGATGATGCATGCAAGAATCTCGTACCAGTACATACCTGGGGGGTGTTTCATAAAGCTGTTCGTAAAGTTACGCATGACTTTACGAATGACTTGAATATGACAAGCCAAATGGGATGCTCAGTCATCTTTAACCACATCAACTAAAGTTGAACTGTGCAAATGTAGATTAACATTCTCATTATAACAAACATTTTTAATGTAAAGTATATTTTTTGCCATGATTTAATTGAGGTTATTGAAAATACAGTCACACTTAAAACATCAGGAAAAACCTTGGGTTTCCTATCTGCCACTTCATATTCAAGTCGTTTGTAAAGTCATGCGTAACTTTACGAACAGCTTTATGAAACACCCCCCTGCTCTCCACATTAGAGAGACAACACCGTTATGGTTGTCCTGTGTCGTGTCTCCTCTCACAAGTTGTTGCGTTAACCCAATGCCTACTGGAAACGGATGGTTCCTGTATTAAGCCTATGGGAATGAGAAAATTGAGTAGTCAACAGGTTTAAAGGAGAATGAATCCCTGGGGAAAATCAATTTTAATGAAAAGAGAGGATAGAGAGAAGCAGTTTTTAAACAGTTCCATCAAAATCGGTTACAAAATGAGAAAGTTATGAAAGTTTGAAAAGTCTCAATTTACTTTCTATGGCAATCCTCAAATTGGCAATGTTGCTTCAAAATGGCAGGTTTAGTAGTACAACTCTCAATATGTTTTGTACACAAAACTTCATATTTTTTCCATTATCTCTAAAGATGCTGCTTGTCTTTTTGTGAACTCAACATATGTTGTGTCAAATACATTTTCCCATGATATATCTTGAGCTAAGAAGGAGACAAGATGCACCTTGAGAAATAATGGGGAAAATATGGAATTTTGTTTACAAAACATATATGGAGAGTTGTACTACTAAACCTGTCACTTTGAAGCAACATTGCCAATTTGAGGATCGCCATAGAAAGTAAATTGAGACTTTTCAAACTTTCATAACTTTCTCATTTCGTAACCGATTTTGATGGAACTTTTTTTCAAATTGTTTCTCTCTATCCTTTCTTTAAATTAAAATTGATATTTCCCCAGGGTTTCATTCTCCTTTAAGCCTATGGAATGAGAAAATTGAGTTGTCAACAGGTTTAAGAAATTTGAGAGCTTTATAAAGATAGTTGGAAGTGACCCTCAATGTGCTCAAACCCTCTTCATATTGAACCAATACTACCTACACTTATCTCACCAAACAGAGTGACAGAATATCCTGTCTGTACATTGTTTTTTTCTCTAGTTTGTTGTATTTTGGCTTAAATATATATATCACTTTGGCCTTCTGAATGTAAAGGTCGGCTACCTTTAATAGACAACTGATCAATTTCACTTGAACCGACTCTCGTGTTATTTCTGATGCCAAGGCCATTTTCATGTTTACACTTTTCCAGCAAACAATTGTGAGGGGTAGTAATAGAAAGTAGGAAATCAAAAAGGAAATAGCGACAGGAAACTTGGCAATTTATTTCATCTGATCTGATCAATAAAACAAAAATTATAGAAATGAGGGTAGCATGCCGACAGCTACTCAATTAAATGAACAATCCTCTCTCTGGAATCGTAGTGATGTAATGAATGAAATGGAATTACTTGTGAGTTCTGTTTGATCAATTATTGTTAAAGGGATTTAGCAATACTGTAAGCTATCACATTTAGAGTATTGATACCTCTCCCCCCCAAAAAAAAAAAAAAAAAAATTGCAGCTAAATGCCACAATTTTAAATGGTTGTTAGATTGTGTTTGTTTTCTTATGAGTTAACCCTTTCAAGACACTTGACCACATTTTGTGGTTTGTCCCATGAGTTCTGCACACACTGTGTCCATTTTTTGTTTCATGACCATATTGCATTTTATGCCAGGAATTTTAAAGGGCAGAATAAGCTTTAAAATCCTTAAATTGGCAACACATTGAGATGTTCAAAATTGGCAATATTCTCAACTTTTCTCAAAATCCCTAACCATGTATATTGTTTTCAAAGAGATTACACCTTATTAGAACCATGTACTGTAGCACTACAAGAAAAATATCGTTTCCAATTTGAAGAACAAAATGTGATCAATTTAGCACTTAAATAATTCCTATCCTGGAAGGATTAACCATAATTAACATCATATACTTTAATTTTTTTTAATTATGTATTCCTGCATTCAGGGAAATCTTCATACAGTTTTATTTCAAGCATATCATTTTTTTAATACAAGTTTTCTGTATTCAACAGATGAACAGAATGTCAGTGCATTTTCTTATCACATGTAGTTTGACACTTAACTCGTGACAGCCCACATACCCAAGACGAAAACTAAAATTTATTAGTTTACATTATTTAGGGCAACAAGTGAATCAAGAAGACAAACGCCCAATGAAATATGTGTTAATATTTTTTTTTAAAGAGAGGAAATGTCGTAATGACAGTAAGTTCATACTGTATTTCCTATTTCCTCTTGGCTGACACTCCTAACAATACATGTCTATGTTATAAACAGACCAATCATGACGTTTTCCCTTTTTGCAATAATTGAGCAAACAGGTTTATTCGCTGATTGTCTTTCTATGTTGTCTGTTGAGAACCAGAAGGAAGTTAAATTGTATGTATTAACATCCTTCTAGCTCTGAAGGGAGGATTTGTTGATTGTATTGGTGTAAAATCCTTGCCATATCAGAACAATGTAAGTTCTGAATTTCTAAATGTTTGTAATAAAGGTCACATTGTCGTTTCCGACCATTGTTCATCTGATACCCTGTTCAGATTACAGGAGTGTTATGCGAGATTCGTATAAAGAAACGTCGTATAAAGAATCATCGAATAGATGATTGGACTACAGCATCATATAAGGAAACATATAAAGAACCTGATTTTGGAAAGGTCAGCTGCCATCACATGTTTTGTATCAGGTTATGTCATGGACAGGGATGGAACATACCAAATTACAGCTGGTTTGTCACATCAGCACGCACACACAATAAGCTCCACGCAGCTCAACGGTTTTCATACGATATGAAGTTCACACTACAAGGGGATACTGATTCTTTTTTTTCTTTCGAAATGGTGCTTAAACATGCTTTTTGCTTAGTCTGCAAGCACAGACCCTCATTTGATACTTTATCAGAAAATCATTGTGTCTTGAGAAAAGCCTAACCCAGCTACCTTGTGGTCGTGTCAATATTGATCAGGAGCAGCTACAGTACAGGGCCTATGGTAGTCTTACAGTGCAGACACTCTTTTATGACTGACCAGGGTTTGCGCCTGCAAACTATGTTTTGCTACACATCATATAGCTCTACAGATTTTTTTTGATTTTTTTTATAGCAATACAATGAATTTAGATAGTCTGAATGTGTGGTCATTTCATATTCCAGTAAATGTGATCTGCATCTTCAGAAATGTGATTTAATGCATCATTCCAATGCCCACAGGCATACATAGATGATTAGGAATATGTTTGGGCTTTTACTCCCTTTCACTCTGTTGTTAAGATAACCCTTGAGTATTGTTGACATGTTTGTAGCACCTTGAGTGGTACCGAACCAGAAGGTGCCCCTTAGAAATACTTCTTATTCTTATTGTAGTGAATTTTAATTCAAATGATTAAAGATTGCATGTACAAAGTGTATCATATTCAAAAGAGATTATGAACTTTATCAAATATATTCTATGCATGTATGACAAAGGATCCCGGGAGTATTCTTTTGGAAGTGAGTTCACAAACTTTCATGTCAATAGATGCAGTGGATACAGATAGATGAAGGAGAAGAGAGAGGGGTGATGAAGGAGATCGAAAGGAAAGTGAGAAAGCTGAATGAAGTGTGTGTGTGTGTATTCATGGGAGAGGATGAGAGGGAAAGAGAGAGAGAGAGAGAGAAGGGGGGGGGGAGCGATTCATATCGAAAGCTAGAGAATAGGAGAAAGGGAAAGAGAATGTGTTAGAGAGAGAGAGAGAAAGAGAGAGAGAGAGGGAGGGAGGGAGAGAGAGGGAGGGAGAGAGAGGGGGACCGATTCATATCGAAAGCTAGAGAATAGGAGAAAGGGAAAGAGAGTGTGTTAGAGAGAGAGAGAGAGAGAGGGAGGGAGGGAGAGAGAGGGAGAGAGAGAGAGGGAGGGAGGGAGAGAGAGGGGGACCGATTCATATCGAAAGCTAGAGAATAGGAGAAAGGGAAAGAGAATGTGTGTTAGAGAGAGAGAGATCATAGAGGATAAAAGTGAAAAATTGTTAGCAATTAAACAAATTGAGAGAACCTATGGCCTTGAACAGGGAAATTCCCCTAGTAAGAACAAACTTTCTAACAGGCCACTGTGGGGAGGGTTGGATGTAATCCATCTCTTTGTGGTGATGTGCCCTTTCTCTCTGGTAATTTCACGATTACCGGTTAATACGTCATCATAACGTCATTAGGCTTAAACATCGCAGTCACGTCGAGGGAGGATTGCCGTTTTTGAGTATCTTAAAACTCCCTCCTCCATATATCACCCTCTTCACCACGTGCCGCCCCACCTGAGAGAGGGTCTTTGGGCGAATCCTCATTCCTCTGCTATCCCGTTACCATGACGACCATAAGCGCGGGATGGAGGATGCACTCTCTTGGAGGAGGAAGTAACTCGAGGAGAATCCACCTCGCTACATTGAGGTCAAGATTGTACTTTTGAAAGCTCCGTTCAGACACGGAGCAATAAACCGCCTAAAAAATAATGATAATGAAAACAGATAAATTTTATCTTATTATTTTAACTTATTTCTACCCAGGGTAGCTGAGTCAGTGATTGAAACACTGTATTCTTTAGGGCCTTGAACACAAAACACATGAAATAATATTATGGCATAGGCCTAATGCGCCTCAAAAACCTGTATTTTATGACACAGAGATCAGTGGTGTAGCTAGAAGGGGCACGGATGGCAGGTACCCCAATCGAATGAAGAAAAAATAAAGGGGGGGGGGAGAGGAAATTGAGCTGAAAAGAGAAAGAAAGGGAGAAGAAGGACCGCGAGCTCGAAAAGAAGCTTATACGACAGCCTCAAACACAACTGCTCGAGGGCAGTATTCTTTCGCACTTCATTTACTGAGTTAGACCGGTGCTGCTCGCCCCTCTCTCCGAGGTGGCCATAGTCCCCCCTGAATTACTGTGACCACGCTATGCCACTGACAGAGTCGAACAGGGTCTTTGCAAAGGATTTTTATTTTGGTTTTTAAATGGAAGTTTATTTATTAATTAATCTATTTGCTCTTATTTTACCAGGGTGACTTCATCAATGATTTCAACACTGGTTTACAAGAAGGCCCTGCAAATTAACAAATATAACATTGACAATACCATACAAGATATGAACATTACAAAAAAATTATGATCAAACAAACAGTCAAAATGAATTTTCAATACAAAAATGACCAAATGTGATTCAACAAGTATAAAATGAAAAGAAAATAAGGAATGATGAATTAACGTTTTGAAGTTTTACTGAGACTGCATGAAATAAAATCTTTGGGGAAAAACTTGGATATTTGAACTTTCAAATCATAAGGTTTGAGTTCTGAGAAAGGTAAAACATGATTTGTGAGCTTTTCCATTCTTTTTATGTTATAGTTTAGAAGATTATTATAGAAGAAAAAACTAGAAATTTCCCCTGAAAAGGATTGCTCTTCAATTGCCCTCACCAGAAACAGCTGAACATTTGTGTGTATAGTCCCATATATACATTTATTTATGCAGTGCATGTGACCTCAGCAGGATTGAGTCATTTCTTCATTTTGGTGATTCCAAGACCTTACAGTATACACCAATTTTTATGTGCTATATAATCAACCTTTCCAATTGCTTTGAGACAGTTTCTTTCACAATTCAATCTCAACTTTATCATTTAGGTGGTTAAACGCGTCAAGTCTGAACGAGGCTAAGGATTTGGGATGAATTGTGGTGGAAAACTGCATTAATGAGAGGATTTGGAGGAATTTTTTCTCGTCGGCGTCTCGGACTTCACAAATAATTGGAGAAATTTGATAAGAGGAAGATGATGAAACAGGAGAAAGGTCAGAACATCCTCGGCTGAAATGTGAAGTGAAAATGATGGATTAGCGACTCGAGGAAGGAGGATGGACGTAAATGAAAAGAGAAAGTAATAAAAAAATACATACTGAATACTAAGTTCAAACAGTCAATAGTGCGGATAAAATAACAGCCTCAACTCCCGCCTCTCCAACGTATGATAATAGTGGGGGAAAACAAAAACAAAATCTAAAACTTAAACAAAAACAAAGACAACGACAAATACAAAGACAGAAAACAACAAAACACTTTTTTCTTGAAATAGGGGGATATCTCTGCCGGAAAGCTAAGCTTCTGCCTATGATATGTTTGGGAACTGGGAATACAAAGACAACCAAATGTAATTGATGTCGAAATCAGGGATCATTCTTATCCATCACTGACTGGGGGGGGGGGGGGGGGGGGGGCACGTCCGGCAACATCCTCCCAGAAAATCATGGTTCCGCTACCGAAATCTGCATCAAGTTGAAATCGAGAGTATTTTAGTATTTCTAATTCTAAAGCCTAAAAAAGGACTGAGCACATTCTGGGACTCACCATAGCTGTATATTCATGATATTTGAGGGAGAAATGGATCAGAATGAACTTATAATGTAGAACATCTCGAGTATAAAATGATCCAGAAACTTAGAAAGATGCTTATGTCATAGGAGACAGAGAAAACACACAGAGGGAATTAGGTGAATATTCTGTAACGTTATTACATACTGGCAAAATAATAAGACGGGAAGGGGGGGGGGGGATCTGGCAATGGACGTCGATGAATGTCAAGAATACATGAGATGGAAAAATTTTTAGGGGAAAAGTAGATAAGTCACAGTCGAGGGACAGATGCAGACAAAGAAAAAGAGAAGAAAATCAAAAGGATAACACACTGAGTACCTGAGTTTTGATTTCCCTGGGCAGAAATGTATATCCCACAAACCATGAATATTTCCTTGACACTGCATAATTTCTTGACAATCCTTCAGGGGACAGACTGATGTTTGTAAATGTCTGTGTCAGAAAAGGGTGAGATAATCATGAGATATCTTCTTGCAGACTCCTTTTATCTATTATCCCTCCCCTACAGCATAACAATCGCGTTTTGAAAGCCAAAAGGGCATTCACACCGTGTAAAAGTATATGAGTTATCACCTTCTTGCTCTCAACAGATGACATCATATATTTATACGTATCATGAGGACGTGGTTAAACAGCACGCATACTCCCCGAAGTATTGAAAATGATATTCTTGTCACAATCTTTTTTTTCTTCCCCGACTGTAACCTTTTCCATTGATTATATACATGTACGTCTTCCCAAAAAAAAAAAAAAAAAAAACAAAAAAAAAAACAAGCAAATAAAAATAAATAAACAAATAAAAAAATAGATTAAAAAAATAAAATTTAATAGATACTTGGTTAAATTAGTTGGTAAATATTCGGTTATCAATAGTTCATCAATAAGACTGTCAGTCCAACATTCAGCCAGTGAATATCATCAATCGGCCAATTATTTTCTCAGCAAGCACTATTTTTACAATATTTTATTATCTTGGCTATAGACTATATAAGGTCTATTAAAAAAGTATCTCTAATCTAAAGAAAAGATATATTTAATTTGTTTATATATTTTATATGTGATTTCATATAACTTTCCGTTTATCATACATTTAACTATCTATCTATCTATCTCTTTATTTATCTATCAATCTATCAATCTATATCTATCTATCTATCTATGATATATCTAGAAATCCAACCATCCATTCATCTATTCATCTCTCTCGCTCTCTCTATTTATCTATCTATCTTTGATATATCTAGACATCCAACCATCCATTCATCTATTCATCTCTCTATCTATTTATTTACCTATCTATCCATCCATCTTCCTCTCAATATCAAAGTAATAAATCGATATGTCTCCTCTTCTTTCCCTCGTTAACCTTTCGCATATCTATAGACCCATGCTTAATTTCCCAAGGTAACAGTCTCGGGCATCTATGCAAACAAGTATTTTCTAAGAGTATCAAGAGAGGAAAGGGATGCCTCAGTATAGGAAGAAAAATAGAGGATAAAAAGTGCATACTTTGAAAAGAGGACATCTTATGCGTCTCGCTGAATATATATAGGGCACACATGAGTAATTCCGGCCCTCATAGAAGACGTGTTTTTTAAAAGCATATTTTAAAAAAAAAATCATGAATCATATTTAAATAATCTCTCTACAGAAATCGTTTTTAATTCACAGAGTACCTACAACGCAGGTGTTTAAATAATCTATTTGTGCACTTAGAAGATACTTAACATGGTAAAGATCTAAGCAGAGATCAGTGCTATATAAACTGAACTGATTTCAATTAAATAGCTTCTTGATATCAACATGATACCCGACTGACATTAACATTATCTATCGCTTCCCATATTACACTTGTTTTGTGTTTGGGGTCAGCAGTTCAAATCTTCACAACAATAGAAAGTGCAGTGGGTCTCTAATTAAAACATTTCCCGATAGTTACGTAGGATATCCTCTATTACAAGACAATACGTCATAATAACTTCCATTGATCATGTTCATTGCATGTACAAGTTAGTGCCACCTTGATTAGGCTATGCATTCAACCTTTATCTGTTTAACAATGGGGTTGACATATTTGCACAAGATTACAACAGTAGGGATTTGAAAGGCATTTCCTTCATTTTTAAATCATTGCGGTGTCATTTAATGGCAGATCATATTGTGGAATAGATTGTAAGTCATGTTGGGTACAATATTCATTCTTATATTCTTTTTGATAAAGGCATATCGTCAGAGGTAGTTTCAACCATGCAAATATTGAGTATACCTATATCACATGAACACGGTCTGGAGAAAATAAAACCCAACATCTTATAACATCCCCAATGCAAAATCAAAAGAAAAATAATCAAACTATCAAATTATGAGGGCATAAAATTATGATTCTTATACCTGAAAATGTGAATACGATATACATTTATTTCATTTTATTTTCTTTAAAACAAATTCCTTTGGCAGACAGGCATATCATTCATTCATTTGAAGTCTTAAATATTCAATGTAAAAATAGATTTTGATTCTGTGAACACTAATTTTCCTTCTTTACCATAACTTAACTACCTTTAACATAATTCGATTATGAGTGAAAAAGTACACTGTCCCTTGGCCTTTCTTGAACCATGTTTTAAGCATTACGCACGCACAATTTCGCGTGCTAAATTTTATTCTCACGCACGCACAATCTGTGTCGTCTGCTAGCGAGCGATGTGTATTTATTGTATCAGTTGCATTAGCGGTGTTTGCCAGAGTGCTCAGTGTAGAAGGGTAGCTAGGCTTCTGTAGACACAGCTATTTATGGCATGCTCTATCAAACGCAAGCTTTTAGTATTGTAGTTCTTGGATTCACGGTACTAAGACAACTCTGTGATGGTGTATTTTTTTATTGGAATCCCAAACGGAATATAATATTGGATATTTCACTCGAACTTGCAGCACAATAGGCCTTATTGAGGTAAGTAACGATTTTGTATGTGAGCAACGCCTGGTGAGTGACGGTGACTGCAACCGCTATGCATACCCCAGTATCTGAGTATCGTTGTATGAAGTTATGATTCATTATGGATGAATATTCGTTAGACATTTATGAACTTTGCTTTGATGAGGTGTGGATGATTTATCGTGTTTTCAGTGTTGCCATACGTATGAAGTGTCTTGTTTTGTTTAGATCATGTAGTCGCTGTCATAAAATTTTTACCAAATACATATTCATTAATCACCTTTCTCGATATAATGATACTACTGTTGTCTATAATGTCCTCAATAAAGACTTTGATGGATACATCATAGTAAGTTGAACGCGAAGCAAACATTATCTATACCAGGGCCCCATTTCATAAAATTTGTTATCAACAACAAGTTGCAATTATATAAGCTACTGAAATCCTTGCATCTGATTGGCTGAGAGCAAATTTGTCATAGAAATGTGGCAGTTGTTACTGATAACAAGTTTTATGAAAAGGGGCCCAGAACCTTCCTGCAGCTGAGCCTGACAGAAGGGCTGTAATTTACTTTTACACAGAGTTATAACGCCGCTCTGGCTCTCAACAAACGTATACGTTGTATCTTTGGAGGATAATTGCTAATGATTTTTTTTTTTAATTTTGATTAAAAAAAAAAAAAACACTGACGAGGTAACTGTGAATGTGCACCCTAAAACAATCTAGTCTGATCTATTCCCACGGAAACCTGTACTACATTGTATTCTAGTCAAAACTATACCAACTTCTGGTTTGAAGGAGTCAAAATGACTAGAATCTGATTAAGAAAATGTGACCAGTCGATCTGGTAAAATAAAATGACTAGGTGCCTTTTAGAGTGTGAAATATAATCATCACCATGAGCATGGAAACCATAAAACATCGGATATTCTCGTATTTCCACCTCAAAATAAGAACTATCAGAATGACGATCACAACTCTCTCAGTATTCAGTTACATATAGGAAAGAATGACATGTACCCGGATAAGCTTTTGATTGTTAATACATTACAACATCCGACACGTATTTGAGCATGCCAGTAGGCATATGTTGTTGTTGGTACGTGTTATAATGGCAGTCAGTCAAATTTGACTATCATCACCAACGAAATTTCATTATATTATGAGTTTTGTTTGAATTCTCCCTTAATTTTTTTTTTTCATTATTATTTTTTTTGGTAATTATTATTATTATATTTTAAAAAGATATATAGTATCATGCCAGGTTACCGAATCCTGCCCGTTCTAAATTGGTACCGTCCTGACAAACCTGCTCGTGTTTGTCCGGCGAAGGTTTCTCGGAAACAAGTTTCCTATGCCTCTCCGGTACAGTGGCGTATCTAGGTATTCTGGCGCCCGGGGCAAACTATCAAATCTGCGCCCCCCATGCCCAAACTCAGATTAATATTTTTGATTTAGAAATGATGGCACTACGTGAAAAAGAGTTTTGATGCACATAACCCTGGGTTGTTAGCCCAAATTTGATGAGTTATTGTATAAGCGAGGGAGCAACGCGACCGAGCAGCAGATTTTTTTTTCCTTTTCACCCCTCAAATTGAAATTTCTTATGTATTTTACCCTTACAAAAAAACAAAACAAACAACAACAACAACAAAAAAATCCAAGGGAATACAGCGACCTAGCAAGAGATTTTTTTTGTTGTTGAAACTTTTAACATTCCTATTTTGGGGGCTCAAAATGAATGAAAACCCTGAAGAAATATATTTGAGGAATTGAGTAAGGCAATTGCAAAGCAAATTTATGATTTCTCGAATGTTCTACACTAGTGCCTTTTGATATGCACTTATATCCCATCAGGGGGCGCAAAATTTAACAAGCTCCTGCCTTATGCAGTGGGGGGGGGGGGCGGGCAAAGCAACTAGAGTCAATTAATGGTTAACACTTTAAAAACACCATTAGGGGCGCAAAATAGCTCGATTTTGAACATAATTATGCGAGAGAACAAAGCGACCGAGCTATAGAATATTTTTGCATTTCAAACCCTATAAAACACAATTTCTTATGCATTTTGTCTTGTATTTCTCCCCCCTTTTTTTTTTCTCTTTTGCGTTCTATGCGCCCCCTTCATGTGCCGCCCGGGGCACGTGACCCCTCTGCCCCCCGTAGATACGCCACTGCTCCGGTATCATGTGAAAGAACAATTTATACCTTTTGCATAGGTGTCTTGGTCTAGTGGATACGTCACCGGACTGTGGATCACATGGTTCGCGGTTCGAGTCCCGCCGCGGCACTAATATCCTTTGGCAAGACAATCTACATTGGTCACTCTCCACCCAGGTGAAGTAAATGGGTACCCGGTAGGAAGAAGTTCCTGGAATGCTTTAGCGCCTTATCATAGCAGCTTGGCTAAAGCCGGGGTATAATGATACGTTGTAAAGCGCAGTAGAGTATATTTGTATAGTATAGCTACGCTATATAAATGGACAATTTATTATTATTATTATTATTACCTAAAACGTTAAATATATATTATAGAGTTTTGGCATTGACCACACAAAGAAAAAAAAAAGAGAAAAGAAAAGAAAGAAAGAAAGAACAAACAAACAAAGAAATTGAATGGTTATCAAACGCTACAAAAAACATACTACTGTTTGAACTATCAGATCTGCAAAACAAAGAGTTATGATAATTAGGCCTTCACGGTCCGGACGACAATACAATAAATCATGATTGTCGCACTATATGTTCATATCAATATCGATGTTGTTAAGTTACTATACTGATCTTCAGTAATTGTTCACTACTTTCTCTTTCACTTTTTTCTGATCCAAACAACTCTTTGATAAATTCTTATTAACTATAATGATCAAGGATTCAGAATGAATTTGATAGTTTCTTTCGAAATGCAGTTTCAGTTAACAGAACCAACGACTTAAATTACACATGGCGCACTTGATAGTTGCATAATATTGCAGCGAGCCTGCCTCGTCGCCGATAGAGGGCGACAAATATTTATTATAGAATTTTAGCTTTTCATATCAACTATTTTATCTTTGTTTCTTTTTGTCAAGGATGCCGATTTGTAAAGACTCGCTATTAAAGTTATACTAGACTTGGATTCGTTATAATCAAAGTATATGATTGAAATTGGTGATTGGATGTAATAGATGTTAATGGAGCTACACAAAGAAAAACACAGGTTTTGGATAATGATTTAAGTTTGAACTCAAAAAAAAAAAAAAACTCATCTTTTATTCAATATTTTACATCATTCATAAAAGTCGCCACTGTTACAACTTAAGTTCTTATCACTGTAATTACTATCTAACAATTTCTAGTATTTATTACAAGCGTTTTTAATGCTTTTACCAATATATTTCCAAAGAGGATTATGTTCTTTAATTAAGTTTCTAACAGTCTAATAGATAGAATGGGTCTTATACTTTATAGCAAACTTTGATTTATTTTATAAGGCCATACCGAATAAGTTAATACACGAAGTTCATTTGGTCTGTTATGCTAGTTCTTCTAAGTTTTATATGAAGGGAGAGTTCTGTGGAGAGGGGAGTTCTGGGGAGAGGGGAGTTCTGTTTGGCCCGGACGTTCTGTGGGGAATGAGCCAGTTCTGTGTGTGTGTGTGTGTGTGTGTGTGTGTGTGTGTGTGTGTGTGTGGCCGGGAGGTTCTGTGGGGAATGAGCCACTTCTGTGTGTGTGGCTGGGAGGTTCTGTGGGTAATGAGCCAGTTCTGTACGTGTGGCTGGGAGGTTCTGTGGGGAATGAGCCAGCCGAGCTCGTGAAATCTACTTATATTTATGCTCTCTATGCGTACGTGGGGGAAAACCTATTGCGTACACGATCTCTGATTGGCCTATACGTAACTACAGCGCGACGCGCCTTTTTCTTGCACGTCGCGGAAACCTAACTTAACGATAAAATGTTAAGAAAGATGCTTATTTATTCTTCTTTGAGTACATCATATAACAAATGAAATATCTTATACCAAATACAAATTTATATTACAATGCTTTATATAATTATTAGATTATAACTTATACCAATGAATTCATAATAAGACATTTAACTTGTAATTTATGCTTTTGTTGGATCGAAATGCATTACACGTAAACAACACGTCATACGCGAATGCGCGTACGACGGACTCGCTTTGAATCAAACTGGATCAAAACAACGCATCTATTTCTAATATTTCTAGACAAATATTACATATAACATACAGACATGCAGCTTACTGTTTGAATAATTTCCTAGTCTACGGAATTCCTCTGTTTATTCGTGATCACTGATTTCATAAAAGCTATATTTGGATGTAAATTTGGAACAACTCAAAGTGTCGGAATAAATCACTACGCTAGTTTAACATAGACCTACCTGGCAGAGCGAACTGCAGTGTATGATACACGTACAAGGTAAGCTACACGTTATAACACTATCGCGTACAATAAAAGTAAAGAGACGGGGTCGGCTCGTTACAATATTTTGAACGTTTTCGACTGTATCTGAACTGCTGAACTAGGCTTACTTGAGACAATAAGTGCAATTCAGATATCAATCCAGTCACATGAAATATGAATATCCTTTTCGTTGTTTGTACCGGCAACAAATTACTCTTTATATCGCTATTTTTGTTTGGCAACCAGACAAAAATGACTATTTTTGCCAAAATATTCATTGTAGTGTTTGATTATACCATGTATACGGTTCATTGTCTGGATTTCAGACCCAGTGTTTATTTTTTGCCTTCAAAGGAAATAGTTCAGTTTGGAGTAAAACCTAAGTTCAGTTCTATCTGTCTTTCTCTACCTCTCTCTCTCTGTGTCTGTCTCTGTCTCTTCCTCTCTCACTTCCCATTCCTTCTCTTCCTCTTTCCCTTCCCCTCCCCTCTCCCTGTCTTAGTCTATCTCTCTCTCTTTCTGTCTCTGTCTATCCATCCCTCCTTTCTCTCTCTGTCTACCCATCTCTCTCTCCTCTCTCTCTCTCTGTCTCTGTCTCTCCATCTCCCCCCCTCTCTCTCTCTCTCTGTGCCTGTCTCTCCATCTCTCCCACTCTCTCTCTCTCTGTCTCTGTCTCTCCATCTCCCCCCCTCTCTCTCTCTCTCTGTGCCTGTCTCTCCATCTCTCCCACTCTCTCTTTCTCTGTCTCTGTCTATCCATCTCTCCCCTCTTTCTCTCCCTCTCTGTCTCTCCATCTCTCCCCCTCTCTCTGTCTCTGTCTCTCCATCTCTCCCCCTCTCTCCCTCTCCGTCTCTCCATCTCTCCCCCTCTCTCTGTCTCTGTCTCTCCATCTCTCCCCCTCTCTCTGTCTCTATCTATCCATCTCTCCCCTCTCCCTGTCTCTATCTATCCATCTCTCCCCCTCTCTCCCTGTCTCCGTGTCTTTCTCTCTGCCTCCCCTCTCCTCTCTCGGATAGAGGGGTTATAAGTCTCCAGTCTCACCCTACCAAATTTCATTCGAAGTGAAAACGCACTCTGTCTGCACGGAAACAACGTTGAAGGATGCCTATATGCATGAAATATTCAAAATTAAAGGATATTCGCTTTTGAAACTAATTAACCACCAACAGCGTGTTGTTTGTGTGATGTAACGATGTTTAGAAACCAAACGTGAATGACATTCATCATCAAGGTTACCGAAACCACAAAGCAATTTTTCATCTCCCTTTCATTCTCTCTTAAAATGATTAATTCAAGACGAAGTTCCTCATTAAATTTATTTCCTATCTCAAAGTGTCGTGTACGTGCGAGATCCGTCCGTTTGTAACCGCGGAATTCTGCAGGAAATGAATAATTAGTAGCTGGATTGGTGTATTATGTTATTATACTGTTTAAGAAAAGAAAAGTTCAAGCCTAGAAACAGACAAGGGCAAACCCTGCATGTGAAAGCAAGATGTCATTTGAAGTTTTCATCACCAATAAATTGAGATCATGGCAAGTAGGGTGTACGGTGGGCCTACCACCCAGACGTTACAGTGTAGTTTATGACTTTATTCAGGTGAGTATTTTAGTCGACGAATACCTCCAGACAAAATATTTCTGGAATAATTCATAAAGTGTCAGTCACATTAGTGTAATCTGGGGGGGGGGGGGGGGGGGGTCTCCCCCAAGTATAAGAATCTTATAGAGTTTGTCAACATATTGACTACCCCCCCCCCCCACAAAACAAAACGAAACAACAACAACAACAACAACAACTACAACAACAACAACAACAACCCCAAACCAAAACAACAACAAACAAACAAACACACAACAAAACGAAAATAAAATTAATCTAATAGCTGCACACGTTCATCAATCTCCTACCCCAGACCTCCCTTATTTTTTCTTCTAATTGAAACTAATTTATATGAATCTACACGGCAGGTAATTGTCCGGGTGACATTGTTGTCCGGGTACTATGACCATGGTTAATGGAAACCCACAGTGGGCAACTGTCCGTAGGACACGCGTGTATAATAGATACTTGTCCTAGGCTTAGTAAAATAAGGTAAGTGCTCTTAGACACCAATCTATAACCAATTAACTCTATTAAGGTGGGGGGGGGGGGGAGGGGTGCATTCTAAACGCTGTATATAAAATGGCCAATTATGCACAGTAAGCACATTTTTGAATGTGAGCCCAAAATATAATACCAGATTACTCATATCTTTCACCGTTATCCATGCAGAGTCCAAAAGTTAACGAACACAAAACAAGGCTTCGTCTTTTCACCATTATCAGAGCGTAAAATATAGGTGAAAAGTAAATACAAATAAGTAAAAGAGACAAATCTACATGATTCTCTCACGAATGTATAAATGCATGGGATTCGAATTTCAGTGTCCGCAGACGTATCCGCTTTACCATGACAACGTGATTTTACAGAATGTGGGAAGTTTGCTGAAATATATTTGCTGTGCACCTATTAACTATCTTTAATTTTAATGTTTTAGTGGAAGGGTAAACAACTCAAATCAGTTACAAAAGTTTCAAAGATAATGAGGAAGGAAAATTGAATAATTAAGAAATGCATGAGCTTCCGCTTGCGGGAGGTTCAGAATATGTATAATGCTCGGAAAGAACATCATAGTTACTCCTAATAATATTCGATCTCATTCATTTCCTGATTCATTCACGGAAAATGAAATAGAGCAGATTATTACTTAGCCCTATCACAATACAATTATTGGTCTACTACATTTTTAATTATTTATGTATGAGGGGAAAAAGGAGAGGAATATTTTGTTCAACAACGCGAGGGTTTCTTGTAGAATGAATCCTCGTTTGATAAAATGAAACTCGGTTTCTGCAGAATGAAATCAGATGTGCTATTTCTGTTATGGTGGGTTCCCACTGCCGATCAAACCAACCCGACCAATCCCGACCACATGCCTAAACAAGAGCTCTTCCCGACCGCTATTCGACCATTAACGACCCACATTCGACCATTGACGACTCTTGCACGACGTATAGTCGACCACAACTTCGATCTCTTCTCGATCATTCCGATCTACATACGATCCCAACACGATCCCTACTAGACCAACTGGACGTCCACACGATCTCTACACAATCTCGACCCGAGCAGATCGACCTGTTCGAACAGGGATCCAAGATGAGTCGTGAATTGACTGTGGTAGCACAAAACATTATCGTCAACTGATGGTGCAGTACTCATTTTTGATCAGCGTTCAGTTCATCTCAGACAATCAAGAGATGGAAATCGAACAGTTACAGTTGTGGGCTAGGTGGTTAGAGCTCCAGAGAAACAGGGTAATGGCTGTGGTTCAGCTCGAAGAGGAAGAAGTCGCAAGAGGACGCGTAGACAGCAACGGCGCAGGGAAATCTTGGTGAGCCAGTGGTTGACTCGGAGACCGCTCTTAGGACAATTTGAACAGCTGCTGAAAGAGCTCAATAGGGAGGACCCAAAAGGGTTTAAAAATTTCCTGAGAGTGGACGTCGACATGTTTGGGGAGCTTCTTGACCGCATATCGCCTCGAATAAAGAAGCAGGACACTAACTTCAGTTAATTACACCTTTCTAAAACCATGATGAAATAGTCGTAATATATCAAATCACTTTCTTACAAATATAAATCTTGTAAATACTCATTTTGTAATTCTCTGGTAATTACCACAGGAAAGTACTACGGGATATGTCCGTTACCACAGACTCGCTATGTCGAAAGTATAGTATAGTATCACACACTGGTAATCACAGGACAGTGCCACAAACCCAGGGAATACTTACCACCAGAAGGTATCTCATACTTGCTACCACAGGACTACATGCTCTTTCCAAGTCATTGCACTAAGTCTTACTATCATGTGGTAATTACAAACGAGTCTGTACTGGTGTTCTGTACAGTAATTGTCTTGATATTGCCCGTTCTCTGGCATTTATCATCCGTTTTTATGCATGAGGCGTCATATGAAAGGGAACATACTGAAATTTTATGTGATGCTATTCTTGTTTTAAACTGATCACGCTTATATCTCTGAAAACTAAAAAGTTGAAATTCGCGCGTGCTAATTTAATTTTGGTAACACATCTTTCCTTTGTTTTGATTCATTCATGCGGGATTAATGAATAATAAGTTGTACATCATGAAAGCGAGAAGAATAACTTTTCGTCCAGGTATATCTCATCAAGGAATTTGTTCATAATATGCACTGTATAGTATGTTCTAACAGTTCTGACAGTACAAAATGATGGAGCAATTATGGCAGAAGTGTATGGTTTTATGTTTTATTGATGCGGTATTGCAATACACCACTGGAGAACCACAGAGGCCAATTAGAAGAGGCAATTTATATGCCTAACCATGAAAGATGTACCACATCATGACGGTTTTGTAAGGGCAATTAACATTCAAATACTTTCTTAATTTTAGGGAAGCCCTGCAACCTGGATTGAAGTTGGCCGTCTCCATTCGTCATCTTGCAACTTGATATGCAGACCTGATGTACCTTTTTATACTATTGAATTACTTGCAAATGTTATAAGAAATGATATAGGTGTTAAGGGTTTTTCATTTGCTCAGAATGAAGTTAAACAAGTGCTATACGCTGATGATGTAACAATTTTCGTACAAGATTCACAGTCCTTAGAATATTAGAGTAATTCCAGATTGGGTGTGCATAGTTCAATATTACGTATTTTTGTTTGTTTTGTTGTTGTTGTTGTTATTTTTTGGTGCTGTTTTTTTAAAAGCATGTACATGTATTATACAATTATTAATCTTATTATGTTATTGTGTAATCTTTATAGTGCAAGTATATATGTTATACTGTTCAAAATTATTTGTAATATTTTATTTCATTATGTAATGTTTTATGATACATGTACGATTTGTTTGTGAATATATCAAAAATAAATTTTGTTTCAAAACAACAAAAAAAGTTCCGAGTGGGAAAAAATACCATCAGCAAGCTCGTCCCAGAAGTATTGGAAGCTTTGATACAGGAGTATTCTGAAGAGGTTCTGCCAGCCATCGTCACCCCTGAGCAGTAGCAGGAAATTGCCAGCGAAAGATCGAGTGCGGTCGAGAAGTGCTCGGGATGTGATCGAGAAGCAGTCGAGAAGTGAGCGAGTTCGGTCGAGTAACTGTTTAGGGCAGACATGTATCGATCGTGAAACGGTTGAGTTGTTGATCGAGTTGATCGGGAACCAATCGTGTAGAAGTTGTGTATAAATTGAGATGATCGGGTAGTGATCGGCGGAAAAAATCCACCCCGACCAAACTAGACCTCTATACGATCGATTCCCGATCAGCTCGACCTCTACTCGATCAATACACGATCGCTGTACGACCGCTTGCCTTCTCGACCCCTACACGATATTTTTTGACATGCCAAAAATTGTCGCGTAGGAAGCCAGATCGATACCGATCAAGGTAGACCGACCCTGATCGCCCTTCCCGGCCGAGCCCGACCAGGCCAAAATAGCTTGATCGGGCTTGGTCTGGTTGGTTTGATCGGCAGTGGGAACCCACCATTATACATGACTTTGTATAATGTAAACGCGAGGTTAAGTACAAGATTCAGAACACAGCATCATGACAGTGACTGATGCTTTTCTAGTGAAAATGCTGGAGGGAGTTGGGGGGGGGGGGGGTTAATTTTATCTGAGATTAATGGATGATTTATTCTACCTGACCTATAAGGAAGTAAGTATAGTTGCTTTTAGGGAAGTGACCAGAGGGACCTACGGCTTAAGTCCTTTCCAGGGGAATGGGTACTTGAGAATTAATGCGCCTTAAGGGGCCGTCACATATCCAAAACGGAGCCCGCCCGACTTCTCTGCGAGCTCAAAAGGGGCCGGTGTCTGCTCGATCACTGCGTTTTTTAGGGGTCGGCCGACGTTCGCAGGGCACCAAAACCTGCTCCCATTTCACCGATTTTCCAATTGCGAATTTTGTAGTCGCAGAGCTCATAAACAGGTCGACCGTATATCGCTCGGGCATTAGACTATTTAGGGGCTTTAAAAATCGAACGGAGCTGCGCGGCCGCCGCACGGGCTCCCTATGATACTCGAACGACCCCCTTCCGTGTCCCGCCAGACTTGTACAAAATCGGGCGTGCTTCGAGCGGTGCTGGTGTCGGGCCGTCGTCGGCCGGCTTCTACGGGCCCCGGCAGGGCTCCTCCTGTCAACTTAGGAAATTGGCCCCTGAGGTATGCTCATATACTTAAACACGGAATTAACGCCCTTCTGGCTCCTAACAGACGACATATTCGAGGCGACGGAGGACGCCAGACAGGACTAGGACGGAACCCGCCCGGGCGTCGCTCGGGTGTCGGGCGGGCACCGACAGACCTATCGATCATCGACCGAAACTCGGACGGAGCCCGCCCTTATGTCGAGCGAGCTTCGCCCGATTCCTGTTTGCTAACTAACGGGCGCCGGTCGATTTCTGACCACTAATGTTCAAAGGGCACCTCCCGATCGATCGAGCCCGTCCAGTATGTGACAGGGTATAGATTTAAAAAATACGCTTGACTCCATGGCAGATCAATCCACAAATCCACAAATTCGGCCGGAAGCCGTTGGATATGTGACGCAGGATTTAGTTTAGGACACTTAGTGCATCAAACTTGGTTTCGAACCCGAGACCTCCCTGTCAAGAGGCCACTGATTCTATATACCATTACCACTGCGCCCCGTGGGTTCCATACTCAATCAAAAACACATTCATTTTAATTTGGAGATGGGGGAGGGGGCGGGGACTCCGATCAACTTCCCAGAATTTAGGCTTTCCCTATGGCATTAAGGGAGCAGTCGTTATGACTTTATGATTAATTTAACCATAAAGGCACGTGGATTTTCAATTGGCTACACTCAACCAAAGACGGATCCAGGATTTCTTTTTTTAAGTGCGTACTCAAGGTTTGCAAATTAGGTTTCAAATGCATGGCGGGCGGGGGGCGAGGGGGGGGGGGGGGGGAGGGGGGGGGGGGTGTGCACGGCCCGGTTGTACCCACTTAAATCCGCGACTGGTTATACCCAACGCATGTCTCTTTGCCAGTGGAAAACGCGCAAATTATTATTTTTTTCATCAACATTGTCATCTTATTTTTTGGTTTTTGAGGTACTATTGGATCACAAATAAAATTTGCTCATAAATGTGGAAATCATAGAAATTATACTGGTCTGCGAAGGGTGTAACGACAGACCAATATCACTTTAAACTGAGAGACCTGACCCAGTCATAATCATAAAGGAGTATAATATTCTCAGAAATTTTTATTTATTGCCGACAATTTCGATTCACTGTATTGCACTTAATTATGCTGGTCATGAATATGAATATTCTGAATAAAAAATCCCCAACCAAACAACGAGAACATTGAAACCTTTCTATTGTGAATGTAAATTTGACTTTGTTGTGGACATATTATTGTACTTTTCTTAGGTCGGAGTGAGAGAAAAATAAATCGAGGGATATGAATATTTAGAACATCCTGTTCTTCTATAGGTTACATGGTTAAGTGAGAAGTACTGCATTATGTAAATCACATTTTGCAGCCCCATAATACTAATTTTTTTGTTCGTTGAGATTGCCGCGAGACAATCTTCCCACACAGAGCTCGTTACTTCACTCGATTCAAACCGCCAGCATGGCCAAGGGAGCTATGGGATACAGTCATTCTCAGCAGTTCCAGAATTGTGCCATTAATTGTATGTCTTTTTAAACCCTTTTAGGACAGGAATTATTTAAGGGCTAAATTGATCACATTTTGTTCTTCAGATTGGCAACAATATTTTTTTTTTTTTTTTTTTTTTTGCTACACGGTTCTAATAAGGTGTAAGGTCTTTGAAAAAAATATTGTCAAACAGTTGAAAAAAATTGCCAATTTTGAGAAAAACAATGATTTTGAACCTCTCAATGTGTTGCCAATTTAAGGATTTGAAGCGTATTCTTGTTTTTAGAATCCCTGGCATCAAACGCAATGTGGTCATGCAACAAAAATGGATAAAGTGTGTGCAGAAATTTTTGCTCTTTCTACTCATACATCTGGTATATTCTTAGAGCTCTGAATCAAAATTTATTGAGCCAAACCACAAAATGTGGTCAATTGTCTCGAAAGGGTTAAAGAGTATCCACAAGGTATATGGAGTAACAATGCTGCATTTAAACTGCTTTTAATGCCACTCATTAGCCCACTTATTAATACCGCTGTGGGACTTTCATCTACTTTTCCTGAAATATAGGAGTATATTGCACCTTTTGATTTTCGGAGAGAGTCCTTTTCAAGGAGTAACACTGCATATAAACTGCATTTAGATGCCCACAAAACTTATTAGCCCACATATTAAGGCAGCACCGGGGCATGCAAATTCTTGGTACATCGCCATGATCGCCAGTATGTATTTTATTCTTTTAATTTGAAAGAGAAAAAGAGAAGAATATTCCAAGCCCACTAAATTGAGACCGCATCGAGACATGATTGCTCTCTACTTTTCTATATACCTATATTTTGCACCATTTTTATGTCTTTTTATAGACCATTCGAATTTAAGAGAAAAATCCTGCATCTGAACTGATTTTGATGTCACACATATAGCATACATAGCTCATTAGCCCACTCAATTAAGCCAGCATTGGGACATAATTATTCTCTTACTACTTCTTTCTAACTACACATTGCACCATCTGTATGTCTTTTTATAGAGTATTCCAATCAGTAGTGATCCTGCATCTGAACTGCTCTTAATGCAACACAGGTTACTAGCCCACTCAGTATTATAGGCCAGCATTGGGACACAATAACTCACTTCTTTTCTATAACTATATATTGCACCATTTGCATGTCTTTTCATAGAGTATTCCAATGAGTAATAATCCTGCATCTGAACTGCTTTTTCATGTCACACATCACCCGTTCTCTGGTTTGGGGAGGGGGCACTATCCTGAAAAAAATCTGCAAGAAAAGAAAAAAAAAAAAAAAAAAAAAAACACGTTTTTTAAAGTGCCTTGTTGGGCTAAAAAATTACTGCCGGTGCCACAAAATAGGTGGCACACTCTTCTTTTGTATCTAGTGTGGTATACATAAGATACGCTAGATTTGATTTTTTGGGGGTGCCCCTCCCCCCTCCCGATCTGCCAGTGCATTAACCAACTCTTTATCAGAGATACGAATAGGTCAAGTTTTTCACATCTATATACAGGTATATAAATAAGTATTTCGAGGAATAATAACTCTGCATATGCCTACAGCCCTACACAGAACTCATTAAGACCGCAATGGGGCATGACAAATCTCTGTATTTGCAGAACTAGATATTGCACTATTTATGTCGTTTGTACGTCTTTTTACAGAGTATATTTTAGAGAGTAATAACGCTGCATCTTGACTGCATTTTGATGTCCATGCAGGCAAGCAGGACTCATTATGATCGCATTGGAGCATTACTATTTCTCAAGTATTATTTCAGAAACATAATGATCGCTGGCTATCTCTTGGGACTCGTCACGATGTCTGACGTGACCTCATTAGTGTGATAATTGATCTTTCAAATGGCATAATCTTTTGAATAAACGGATGCCTTGCTGATCAAACACCAGGTATTCTATATGCTAAGGGCACTAGCGTACGGTGGGGGGGGGGGGCAAGGGGACCCCATGACATCTGTTAACCCACTCCCCACTGGGCGATTTTGGAGGGTTGGCGAGAATTAAAAAATACGAATCTCCCTCCAAGCAGTTTCCGCTCACCATTTCCTTGGAAGTTTTGCCCCTCTTGACGCCAAGGTCCAGTTACGCCACTGGCTAAGGGCAAGGCTGATGTTCGTTTACAGTCCATTTGACGTTCCTGTACAGCCAACAATGAACCTAGAAAAGTTCTTTGCGTTGAAGTTTTTTTTTGTATTTAATTGAACTGAAGTGGTTTATTGTTAAAATTTCATCTCGGCCAATGGCCGAATCGCGAAATCTTTTACAGAATAAAAAAAACATACTTCTATACAATTACGACAAGTATACAAATAATCATTATGTACAAAAGCATAAAATTCAAGCTGGATACAAATTATTATACTTTATGAGAAAGATTCAGGGGTAGTGGGTTGGATGTTACGATAATTGTTGACAACATATATATTTAACTTGGAGTTGATTCAATGATATTACAAAAGTTAAGTGAGAATTTTTTTAAAGGAAAATCAGTGTAGGCATCAAAACAACTGGGTGTACTGCCTGAAACCATATCATACTTTGGATTAGAAGGAAATCCGATCTTGCGTATCTTAAGTACACATCCAGTGTAACAAAGAAAATGTTCCCCATACAAATTTGGGGGGGGGGGCACTTTTTTTTACCCTTGTGACCCCCCAAAATCTGATTACCTTTCTATTTTCGCTTGTCAGACAATATCAGGAGAAAAGGGTACACAAAATATCTGAAGGCTCATTAGTTTCCCAACTATGAGGCCTGAAACCTTTCATTTCATTTATTCATTCAAATTCATCGACATTGGGGGGGGGGGGGCAACATTGATGATGTATAAGCGAAAACCTCTAGAATCTTGTTCTTGCTGTGGTCTAAAAACTCCTGATCGGTCTTCATATCTTAACTGTATGCATCTTTAAACATTAACCAGATTCATTGACTTTGAGAATGATGTCATAAAAAGGGGGAACGGGTCGGAGACAAATATTACTCATTGCGAAGACACCCCCCCCCCCCCCCTGCAAGCAAGCAATATTGAATCGTAAAAATCACGGAAATTCATCTCGACAGCGATAATTAAACACCGCATGTCCGAGCAGAAATTAGGAAATTATATTTGTATTGCTGTATATTACCGTCACATGTGGCGTTTAAATCAAGAGTAGTCTCTGTGCGTGGATCGAAGCACGTATGGAAACTGACTATATTCATTTTGACATGTTAATGCTATAGGAAACAAATTCACATCAGTCATTGTAGTTTTACATCGGAGTAAAGATGTTACTTGTTATTAATGATCAATTACTGAATGAAAAATAACACCAGGATCTAGAGCATAACCGAGAACGAGAATGAGTTTAAATGAACCGGGGGGGGGGGGGGGGGGGAAGAATGAGAAAGAGAGGTCGAAGTCGAATAATAATCAGAAGAGAAATAAATCTTCAAATCGTCATCTCATTATTCTGTCTGCTTTGCTCAGCTCACCTTCACTTCCAGTCCCTTCTCTATTAACCTGTTGACTACTGCATACTCTCATTCCCATAGGATTAATACAGGGATCACTCGGTTCCAGTAGAAAATGGGTTAAAAGGAGGGGAAATGCTTGGCTGCTCTGAAGCAAATCTGGGGACCGACCTTTAACGTCACCATCCGAAAGACGTGACTCAGTCTCGAACCTTGGTCCGCTGAATCAGTTTATAACTTCCACTGTTAGCTGGATTACAGGCGCACGCCACAACGCCCAGCTTTTATTTCTCTAACTTTTTACCCTGCTTTTTATTTGTTTTTGTAATGGTTCTTCTTTGCCTGATTTAATCGAGACATTGAAAACGTGATAGATTTCTTTATTTTTGAATATAATCTAATTATATATTTTGTGTCATTTTTACATTACTATATATTATTTCATTTTTCATATTTCATATCATATATCTTTAAAATATGTTTACATATTTCAGTTTTTACACCTTATCTTACTGAACTTTTTCATTTTTATATGTTTTGCAATATTTTCTGAGCTTTATCTTAATTTCTATGATATATACATTATTTTCTCATATTTTTGTGCATGTAACTGTTGTTTTGATATTTGTATTTATATTTTATTATTCATTGTATTTTATTGATATAAGGCCCCATTGTAAATCAGCCAAGTAGCTGAATTGGGCTTTTACCGTGTTTAAATAAATAAATCAAATCAAATCAAATCATTTCAGTCTTATGATAGACATGACAGATTCGTTCTTTGCTTAAGGTTCCTTGTATTTTCATTTATTAAAATTTCTCCCTCCTTCACTTACATTATCCCGACGTCTCAATCTTCTTTCACCCATTCAAATGATGGCGAATCATTATTTATAATATGTGTGCACTGGTATTACTCAAACGTCTTGGGAAGGTTAGTAAATAAAACGTTGAAATCAAAGAATCGTATCTGTTTGTATATTGTGCAAATATAATTGGTAAAAATATGAACCAATGGAAGGGATATGCATCGTGTTTATCCACGAAACTTGCATGAGTCACTGTGCTTATTGTCAATATCATACTAATAAATCCATGCATGCGGGTGCATTTTTATCACGCACATACATCTCTATTCATCTATTCATACAACGCACTTTTATTCCTGTGTCGCTGATTGGTGGATTCATCCGGATCACGTGACATAGCTGTCGCCACTTTTGCTCTGTGCTGTAGACAGTGTATCGATGAACTGAGTGTGCAATCAATATACAAATCACTGCGTGTCGCAGATGAATGATGTGGGGCAACATAATGATGTAGCGTGACTACTGGGAAGATGAGGAGAGTCAAATTATCTGCGACAGGATTGATTGCATTAATTAAAATACGCATTATTGGGCGAGGTCACATAAAGGTCGCCCTGTGGTTCAAATACGTTTGTCCCTCATACATTTACATCGTGTGCGAACCAAAACGAAGCGGAATGTTCTTCAGACCTAGGACCTAACAAATCGTGAGTAATTGTCCGTCCGGACAAATTAACCACGCTACAACACTGTATATCACATTGTCAACATAATTACGTACGACTTATTTACATTCCATATGTGCGGATTAATATAGAAGAATAGGTAATCTCTTCTAAAGGAATGCTTTTTTCCCCCTTTTTTTTACAATTTCTGCCCCAGATAAATTAAATGACATGTAACTGGATGAATAAGATATGAGTCAAGGAAAGACTCACCGTTTTTAGTGTTTACAAGCTCAAATTGTATATTCCGAATTCGTAATAGAATATGATAATACTTGAAATTGAAAAAACCTAGTGCCCTACAATTAAAAAAAAAGTCATATAAAAATGCAAACGATGGGTTGGTCAAATAATATTGGATACCGATAACCCCCCCTTTTGGCTCAGGTAATGCATTTTGAATGCGTTTCTTTCGATTTCACCTACTTTAATGATTTGGACTATATACATGATATATATAGTCCATACAAACACTTGGTTTCATGATGGGGGGGGGGCCCCCCCCCACCCTCTCTTGAAAGCAGCTCCTATATTACCTTCACAATGTCTATGCCTCTTTAAATATTTGATACAGCCCCCCCCCCCCCTTGATAATTAATTTTCCAGAATTGGAAAGAGGGAAAACTTCGCTAATTGTAGCAATGTTGACGGTTGATCGAGATAACATGCATGTAAGTTAACAACTGACCTGAAAAAGCAATCAGTTATATATTTTTAATCTACGTATATCCCAGGAGAAATTATAAAAAAACTACCTGGGAAGTTTGTGATTGAAATATCATGCCTCATCATATATACATGCAGCTGAAAAAAAGTAAAACTTTGCTCCAGCATGTCCAGTGAGGACACGTACTTATATGCATATACGACCAAGACTACACTGCATTAGTCATGTTAGTGTTGTCACTTATGTGTTTGTGCTAGTGTTCTTAGCATTAGTAACTAATCAAATTTTATGTTTTTATATCTTTTTAAATAAATACAATAGCAATCGAGAAGAAATGTCAGAGATTTCTAAAATTTAATTCAGGTTATCCAGATGTTGTTGTTTTGCAATTGTTAAAAAGTATATTTCTTGTCATGTTTTATGCTTCGTGTTTCTGGAATTTAATTATTAAAAAAATGGTATTTTCTGTGTATAATGCTTTTGAAGACCACCTACGATATAGTTTCAAGAGTGGTATATATCAAGACCTAGTCATACAGAGGAGCACTGGCGTTGTCATGGTGTGAGAGGGGGGGGGGATGCTGGATATATTACATCACATTACATTACATGTAGGTGGATGAAATGCGAGGGATCAAAGCGGCTGAGCGGGTTAGGGTTTGGGATGGAGTGCAATATCTCATTTTCACTTTCCGTTGCTCCTCTTCTCGTTATCTTTATGTTAAAATAAGCTTTTCCCGATGATTTACTCACGTGTTTACCATTCGATTTGGAAGGGGAGCTTTACCCCTACCTTCATAGCTATGCCAATGAAAGTCACATAATGAAAAACTGAAAATGTGCTTTTTGACGGAGTTCCAATGACGTGCATTTGCTTGAGTTGGCCTTTACGTCAACCCCTTCACGAGAAGAGTCGTCGTTCGCTCAATTGACTCCCGAATTAGGAGTGACCCTCTTGCCTGACATATGACAAGTCATGTTGTCAGTTGTGGAAAGTGCAGTACACTTGAGTTCAGTACCGCGCTTTGAAGTGGGAGACGGTTACCATGGTGATAGCTCCTCCCTGATGCTCATCCCTCCCTGATCTACCTGGCCCACTTTATTTTTTTTTTTTTTACTGCTCTCTCACTACCTATCCTCTCTCTTTTAATCATTCCTATCAAATTCTTATCATTCATAATCCCTAAATATCTGTGAAAGTCTTTCTCTCTCTCTCTCTCTCTCTCTCTCCCTCCCTCTGTATATGTATGTATATATATATATTTTTTCCCCCCTCCTCCCCTCTTTCTTTCTGTCTTTCTGTTCTTGATCTTTTCCGTAATTTTGCAATAGACAATATTTTGACACGTTGTCACGTTTATATGATTATAGCGACTTTGATTTGCCCGCAAGTTTGAATGTTTTGACTCTTCTCTCAGGCTCTCTTTCTCTCTCTGTGTATCTCCTTTGACTCTTCTCTCACTCTCTTTCTCTCTCTGTGTATCTCCTCTGTATCTGTATTTTTCTCTCCTTCCCCTGCGTCCTTCAGCATCACTCTTTCTATATCTCCCCCTCTTACTCTCGCCTCTCTTATTAATCAACTTCAGTCTCATTGTCTTAACTCCGTATATTTCACATGGTTGAGTTAAATACTATACCTTATATCTCATGATTCAGAAACTTCCGCTTGTCGATTGCATTTTCTGTGGGAGGGGAATCGGGATGTTTTTTCTTTCTTCAAAAGCAACTGTATAACTACCAAAGCAATTCACGAAAATGTGTACTGCATCTACCTTAGGGAAGACATTTTACAGGTCAATCGGTAGCTAAAAACCTAGCAGTGAAGATTTAGCATTGCCCGGGGCTTTGACACTGCCTCAACAACTCTGTAAGTTCAACTGAAGTAGACTCATGGTTCGACCAGGGAACTGTAAACTCCCTGGTTCAACGTGCCTCTGCCAACTACAACAAACAAACAAAACAGAAAGAGAGAGAGAGGGAGAGAGGAGAGGAGAGAGAGAGAGAGAGAGAGAGGGGGGGGGGGGGGAGGGGAGGGAGAGAGGGAGAGAGAGAGGGGGGGGGGGGAGACAAGAAGAAGAAGACATGAAAGAATAGGAGGAGGAATAAGAAGTTCTTAAAGATCTTACAACTAAAATGAGATATCTCATTTATGACCATGATGATTAGCATCCAGATTTACCACTATTGTGTTGAAAAATTCCTACAATTCTCTTCTACTTTTACCATTAAGCATGCATCAGGTTCATGAGTACAATTATGTCTAATACCAGAAAGCGTCCTCAGAGAAAGTGTCCTTAACCCCTAGCGGGCTGTGGGCCACCCCTTCTCAGCCCCCTCCCCCACACACACTTACTTTGCAAAAAGGTCGATTTCATTCCGTCGAAATTATCTTCATTTTATTGCGCCAAAACCTTTTGTATTTGCCTGTCTTCGGAGGCCGAACCATATACCCGGCTTTATTATAGTCCAGATTCAAAGTATATTGCTTCTGTTCTGATATTACTTCACGAGTCCCTAAACAAACAGTAAGGTGATTCCTCACCAACAAGTA
>CM046852.1:4247315-4367315 GCA_025618425.1 Heliocidaris tuberculata
TGTATTGTATTGTATTTTGTATGTGGTATTGAGCGTTCGTATTGTATTGCACAATGATGCGCTCTGACTGATGTGAAGATGAATGCACAGACATGCAATAAATCAACGAATCCTGGTCTTCAAAAGACATATGACAATCTACTTTGCATCAGGCCTCTCATAGAAAGAGAGAGAGAGAGAGAGAGAAGAGAGAGAAAGAAAGAAAGAGAGTGCGGAGATTTGACGGATACAATGAGAGAGATATGAATATCACAGATAGAAAGAACATGAAGAAAAAGAGAGAAAGAAACAGAGGAAGAGAAAGAAGGAGAGAGACCGAGAGAGAAGGAGAGGAAAAGACAGGGAGAGAGAGAGAGAGAGAGGGGGGGGGGGTGAGATTTGACGGACGCAGTAAGAGAGATATAAATATTGTAGATAGAAAGGAAAAAAAAACAGAGGAAGAGAAAGAAGAGAGAGACAGAGAGAGAAGGAGAGGGAGAGACACAGAGAGAGGAGGGACACAGACATACGTGTAAAGAGAGAAAGAGGCAGAGAGAAGATAGAAGAAGAGAAAGACAGAAAGAGAGAGAGGGGGAGGAGAGGAAGACATAATTATAGATAGAAAAAGAGAGAGAGGGAGAGATAAGAGATAGATAGATAGATAGATAGATAGATAGATAGATAGAGACCGAGAGAGAGAGAGAGAGAAGTAGAGAGAGTAGAGAGAGGAGTCATAAAACCTTCAAACTTGGGGGCAAACTGAGTTCGCTATAATCAATAAAAGTCGCAACGTCTCAAATTTATTGTCTATTGTGAAATCACCAAAAAGATCGCACAAGTTCAACACCACTGTACATCCGTAGCAGCACATTAATTTTTATCGTTTACTTCCAAGCAGATATTTATTACTTTATACCTTACTTTGGTTCCCAAAATAAAGACAGATTCTTTGATTTTGGTGTATTCAGTCATCCAAAAGCAGTAAAATTTCTTTTATAGTGAAGCCACTCCAGAGAAATAGCAAAAAGTGGGCAGTATAGGTGGTGCTGGTCTTTGTAGAAAATGATTTAAACGACTTATAGAAAGCAGGTTACCCGTATATTTATTAACTGTAGTTTCCACTTGGGAGACTCATCTAAAGACCACTGGGTGTTGAGGAGTTTCGGAAACATGTTTTGAAAGTAGGTAAAAGACACTGAGGCACGTTTTACTGTATTTTATAAAAGCTGCTCTCTAGAATCCCTTTTAAAAAGGAAACAGAATAGGTGTCGTCTCTGTTGACAGGTAGCCTCTCGAGACATGTACATTGCAAAATTGGAGATAAATGTCATTAAACTGAATTGAAATTGAACCTAATTTCTTCCTATACAGTTTAAAAGAGCTGGGTAAAATTTTACCATGCTATATTGGGTACTTTTTACTCACTATTGGCTTAGATTATACACATCAAACATACTACATGTTCCTTAATTTTACCCCCAAATTTTACCCAGCTCTTTTAGAGGATAGTGGAGAAAATATACATGTATAATGACCACTATAAAGCCGGTTAGACACGTGAACACTCTGACAGGTTTGACTGTTGTGTAATCATGTAGGCCTATATAGGCCTACTGCTCATAATGCTGTATAACTTATAACCGTACAATCTCAGCTCAATGATTTGTGATATTATCCATTTATCATGCTTATATCTACTTGTTGTGATCTTCTTTTAAAACATTCACAATGTTTCCGAAACTACTCAACATGAGATCTTGGGCTTATAGAACGTGTCTTGATTCGAAACTAAAGTTAAATGAATATCCTGGTAATCTGTATACTCTCTGTAATTTTTTTCAGAAGGTATCGGTCATTTTTGTAAACAAGCATGTCCACTTAGAGGAACTATTAACGGTTTTGACCGTGTCCTGAAAGTCATGAGTTATACTTGTTTCTTAATTTAGCGCTTGACTGGAAGATACATCCCTGACAATTTACGATTAACACGATCGCAAAGACTTTCGAAAAACCAACCTAAGGCCATTTGAATAGCTCGTCCATCACTAGTGAAATGTGCGAACAATTGAAGTATTATGTAATACGCAGATTTTTATGGGGTATCCTGTATACAATAGGGCATTGGCCTTGAGCTCATCTTTTCCAGAGTCTTTGCGATCTTTTTAATCATAATAAATGTCCATTCTCCCATGGACCTACTAGAGTAGGTCCATGATTTCATCAAGCGTTTTGTCAGTGATGTTTACCGACAACTGTTATAAGCTACTGAAATCCTTGCATCTGATTGGCTGAGAATAAATTTGTCAGTAAAAAACACTGACAAAAAGCTTGATGAAACGCTTCCCTGGATAGTCGTCACCTCTCTATAAAGGTCTCATCATGTTCGGATTGTCTCTCGCCAAGAAGGAATGTGTGTTGTAGAACCTGTCAATAAAAGTCGATTTATATAAATATATAAAGGTATATAAATCGTCCTAGTATACATTGGCTACTTTTTCTGCTCCTTGGATAATCAGCGGACACTTTCGTGTGAAGTGGGGTTTCAATCTATTTCTAGAAAACCTCTTCACAAATGGGATTAAAAAAGAATGATGCTGAAATCAATTTTTAGAACGTGGAAATCGGGTGAGCAATTTAATGGTATCACACACCTTCAAAAGAAACATAAGATGCAGTTATTGTGCGTGAAATAAACCAGGACCCTCTTTCATAAAACTTGTTATCAATAACAAATGCCACATTTCTATGACAAATTCGCTCTCAGCCGATCGGATGCAAGGATTTCAGTAGCTTATAACAACTATCGTAACGTGTTATTGATAACAAGTTTTATGAAACAGGGCCCAGGGCAGTCTTCTATGAATCCACACAATACTTTCACATCACGGTTTGTTTATAGACATTGTACATGTCGCACTGCACACCGACTCGCTACACATAACTTACCCTCTTCCTCTCAAAGAATGCCCATAAAGCTATTTTTAAGGGCGGCCCCACTGCCCCCACTTCTCAAGGAAACTTAAAGCGGATGTTTTTATTGAACTGATTAGTGACTTGTCTCTGTGTTTTTATCATGTGAACAGTATCGGCGAACTCTCGGCGTATCTACGGACAAGCACTGGGCACATTCGAGCTAGCTGCAGCCACAATACGAGGTGTATACCAGGAAGGCAATACACGGTAAGTTCCTGCATTTCACTCAATAGTTTGAGGTCTTTGGGAAAAGTGTTGGTATGTATATTTAAAGGTATATAATTCATGTGTAAGGGTACAGAGGTTTACAGTCTTAACTTCATGTAGTTTTAGAAAATCCTCTATCAATTAGCGATTCTTCTATATTACGTGCACGGTCTCCCATTTTATGCATTTGTTTATACCTTGTAAATATGTATCATATTTTCTTAAAGCATTGTAAAAACAATATTTCATTCATTCCTTCGTTTGCTTACCTGAACATTTAAAGAATACATACCATAACATTTCTTTTCCATTTATTTACCTTCTCGGGTCGTAATATAGTTACGCAATCCTCCAAATCAGAATTTTGCCATACATGAATAATTACCTGACATTGTCTATATGCACCTTCGTCAACATTGTAGTGACGAATAGACTTGTCGGAGAGGGAGTTAAATGATAGATTTTGTATGATGAAAAAAATATAAAACCAGGGGTCAGAATCTTTATAACCAAGACAAATGCTCAGACCTCTGTCAAACCCCGATCAGTTATGTTTGTGCCTATGTGTGTAGATGTAGATTGTAGAGAAGCAACTGGGAAGAGAACACTAAGAACTGGACTGGGAGAACATTGCAGGAGTTCACTAGAATGGTACAGAACAGAGATGTGTGGGAAAATGTTGCAATCAACCTCCGAACCAGGAGAAGATACCATGATAGATAGAGATGCACATGATCTATTTTGTGTCTTTGTTTGATAGAATTTTATTTCTGCGTTCAGTAACATGATTCAAAATAATATAGTATTAAATAAAAATATATAAACACATTTTCAGACATTAACTTCTTCTAAATGCAAAGACAATATTTATATGGGAAATTGACATTGTACAATTATTAACAGAAATTGTGAGCGGCTGGAAACGGTCATAATAAGCGAGTTGCTTGATGGCGATGGCGGCCTCAAATAATATGCAAGTGAAGTGCATTGTATTCAATGTTTAAATCTTTTATTGATAGAAAGAGCTAGGGGCATGATCATGGAAGACAGGAAGAAATGGAAAGAAGGTGTGATACACGAATACATGCATTTCCTATAAACCTTAATTTACATATAGAACATCTTTGAGGCGTGGAATCCAACACTTTTAAAGGGCAAAGCAGGACCATTCACTATGCGGTCTTCTTGTATCGCTTGACGAGGTATCAAAAAGGTGTTAAAAGCCTAGATCAGATTACTAGTACTCTCTATAAATCGTGGTTTAGTGTGTGTTACTGAGGTGGGATTATTAAAGTTTGATAGGATTTGTCAATGTCTGGAAAAAAAGAAAGAAAGAGGGGGGGGGTGGCGATAGAGAAGAGGGAGGGAGATGAGGGGGTGCATGCGTAGGGGGGGGGGAGCAGAGACAGAGAAAGTAAGAAATGCAAATGGAGAAGAGAGGAGAGAAGGGATGATATGTTCCATGATAGATTCTTATGCAAAAATCAACAACATTATGAGTTTACACACACAACATAAGTAACGTGTTTATACACAATGAGATTTCAGAGATTGGAAAAAAGTGGTTATCTGAAAACGATTTTTTTTTTTTTTTTTAGCAGTTAATCTATTTTCAGAGGAAATGTTTAGAAGTTATTCTTGATTGTTGATTGTGGAAGTGTATAGTTACAACTTTGTTGTGATAATGTTGATTACGATATAGAAAAATCCTCTCGTGTAATGACACATTATTTGATGGATGCACTTGTGACAGGAACTGACCGAAGACATTGGCTTACCCGGCAACAGTTGTTACAGCCACACTTTCACAAATCAACAATCAAAAATAACATCTAAACATTTGCTCTCAAAATAAAGTTTCACTGCAGCTACTCATCAGCATCATACCTCGTCTGTATGCGAGGGGTTTCGGAAAACAAATTTGCTTTTCAGATCACCACTTTCTCCAATCTCAGGCTTCACTCTTTACAATTCAAGAGTGTTTAGATTTCACCTTTAGCGTATTCTTTCAAAATACTTCTGAGAAGGTTACGCTTTTGTAAGTCACCCCCTCGTTCAGACCATAGGTTCAGACTACCTGTAAGTAGTGATAAGTTACGAAAACCGTGTGCGCGCTGATGTGACCAGTCAGCCGTAATTTTGTATGCTCTATCGCTGTCCATGACGTAATCTTATTGCTGTCAGCTGACTTCCTCTAGACAAGTTTCTTTATACGACTTATCTTTATACGATGTTGTAGTCCAATCATCTATACGATGATTCTTTTTGCGACGTTTTTAAAATTTTATATATATATATATATATATATATATATATATACGACTCTCGTATAACTATCCTGTAGTCTGAACAGGGCATGAGTCTCCCAGGACGCTTAGCCCTATAGAAGAAAAAAAACCCCGACATTTCAATAGGCATGGTGCATATGTAAGGCTTTAGAGTGATTTCGGTAAATTGCAGAAGCACTTTTCTCAAGATATATCTGCTAAAGAGCAATTACATGTGTATACGAAAATAATAATCCCAAAACTTTTCTAATAAGATATTTAAAATGCGGTTATTATGTGTGGCCTAATAATATTGTAACTTTGTTTGATAAGCCAATAACCTTTCACATGTACAAGTTAGAGGATGTGCATAATTGTTTCTATATACATATATATATATATACATATATATATATATATATATACATATATACATATATAAAGTAAAATAATTAGTCCTGCGTCGGTTGATGAAAAATAACAAAAGTTCACAATAAATGAAAACAACCGTAGAGATGATAAAAAAATATATAGAGATGATATATATATATATATATATATATATATATATATATATATATATATATATATATATATATATATATATAAGTAGTGGCCTGGCTAAAGCTTGTCGTCTTTGAATTTGGGACAATTTAAATGTTAATGCCATAATGGCTTTGGTAATAATTATTCAGGCTTCACATAGACGTTACAACGCCCTTTCTCAGTAAGCAATATTTGACCACATGTCTGTGAACTCATGTATTTTCAGTTGGGTCTAAGTTGGTCTAGTGGTCTAGTTTGGATAGATCAAACAAACAAGGGTTCCATTCTCTTCTGATGGTGCTCTCCACAGGAGTAAATAACCCACTGAGATCATTGTTTAATAATCTCACGCTTTCCCTTTCGTCTCGTATCCATTATATATCGCATTACCTCAACTATGCTCCATAGGCTATTTCAATTGTGAAACAAATAATCCTGGGCAAATACTACATAACACTCCAATTACGCAAGAAACAAATTCTCCTCGAAAAATATACTGGTACTTTTAGAATACGGAAAACAACGACTTGGTAACTGTAGGAAAACTTCTTGGCTATTGGAATATGCTGGTATATATATATATATATATATAAAATATAATACTCTATATACGATTTCATATACACTGAGGAATAAATTCAAATTTATAAAACATTCGAAATTCAAATATACATAGTAATCATTTATTTATGATATGTACATGTATTGCTCAATTTATCCACTTTATACTTCACTAAAAATGTCATAACTATGGTTTTTAACGAAATAAATAATCATAGGCATAGGTTGGAATGTAGTAGGCAATACTCGGTTTCTCTCCCACTTTTATTAATTTTTATACTCGGAAAAATTCATGATGACAAATAACCCGTGCGAGGAAAGGCATTAAATTAGAGCTTAGATGCAACCAAAGACACAAAATATAGTTTCAATATCACACCATATCATATATCATTTAAAGCTAATAGGGGCGTATCCAGAAAAATGATTGGGGTGGACCTGGGTCAATGACACAATTACCTACTTTGGATTTAAGTCGACAAGGCTAATATTGGATAACATTTGCAAATTATAAAGAAAATGAAGCCCGAATGAGGTTGACGGTTGCCGAAATATGAGTGATTTCAAGATTCTCGATTTGGGGGGGGGGGGGGGGGGATGGCAGCTCCTCTTCGTTTCAAAGAAATATAAGAGGAATTGCGCAGATATGTGTTGTTGATTGTTACGGTACCCTATGCTGAACTTTTGCAGTCATTAATTTTTTCGATCGAGCTTTTCCTATTCACTTAATCGGAAAATACTTTGATATATGGGCCAACAGGGTTGACATAATAATAATGATGATGACACCCAACAAATCAGAGTCCAAATGAGCAAATTATGTACTTGCGGTTTCACTTTCATCACGTCTAGACAAGATATGAAGATAGTCCATATCATACTTCTATTATTAAAGGTAAATGCGAAGTGTTGGAAAAAAATACAAGAGATGGAAAAATATATTCAGTTATACTTGATAATCACTAGTTTTATTTGCGTTATTATAATCATATGTACGATAATAATACGACACAATACTTCTTGGAATATGAACAATAAGCAGGTTATTCAACTCTGATGATTTTAGTCAAAACAAGACAGTATTGCTTTTAATCGAATATTTTCTGAGGCAAATTTGCAGACTAATTAAATCGTGAAATATTGCTACGAGCATCTCCGCAAAAATAAAACAGAAAGCAATCTAAACACTTCAGAACTATCCTGATGGGCAATCGGAGGAAGCATCTCCACTGACCTTCGATTTCTACGCAATGTTTAAAGAGAATGTTGAGTTGTTGTATAGACTGAGGTGAAATTGATTGTGAGCTTTCATTCCTTTTCCGTCAGTTTGAAGTTTAAAATACAAGACGTTTTCCCCTGAAAAGGACTGCTCTTCCAGTGCCCTTCTCATACTCGAATATGACGAGAAATAACCGAAAAGTTTGGCCCAAACTTTCATGTCACATGACCAGTATGTGTGTAGTCCCACATACACATTTCTGTGCGCAGTGCATATGATTTTTCAGCAAGAGTGAGCCACTATCCTATTTTTTATGATTCCCAAATCTCTCAGTATTCACTAATTCTTATGCACCGTATACATAATCAACCTTGCCCAATTGCTTCTAGATAGTTTCTTTTACAATATAATCGCATGACCAGGGGGGCGTTTCATGAAAGGACTTGTCAGATATTTTATCCGATAAATTTGCTCTCAGCCAATCGGATGCAAGAATTTCAGTAGCTTATAACAGTTGTCGGTAAAAATCACTGACAAGACACTTGATGAAACGCTCCCCAGAACTCAACTTTATCTTTAAACTCAATGTTCTGCATGCATTCGAATACCTTTTAAGTTATTGGGGAAAACACTTGCAGCTATAATTGCCGAGTGCTCAGGGTGTTTTCCCCGGTCATTCAACTTGAACGTGGGGAGGGCATTTATTGAAGTAGGTGTTTTCCTCTCTCTCTTCTTTCATCTCGCTTCTGATCGATCTCCCAATATTGTTGCAACTTTTATTGATTGGGAATGTGGTAAACTGGAAAAGAGAGAAAGTTGACCGAGGAAGAAAGCTGGTGGGCGGGTGTGGAGAGTGTGCAAGAGAGAAAAAAAGGGAGAAAGATTAGTGAATGGACTGATAGATAAAGTAAGGAATGAATAAGAAGGAGATAAAAATGGGGAAAAAAGGTCAGAAAAAAAGGAAGAGAAAAGGAGAGATGCTGGTTTCATTTCTGCTCTATCATGAAACACTATTCCTGCTTTCAAATAGTTTAAGAATCTACTGATCAAGAAATTATCCACAACGTTGTAGTCCAGAGCGGAGGAGGGGGAGGGGGTGGGGGGTTAGAGAAAACGCCGGCTCTTTTCCATGGATGATAAAATTATTGACATATTGCCACAAACTTTGAATCGTATGCAATTAATTTTTAATCCATTAAAAGTGCAAAAATATCGAAACAAATATTTGAAATCACACTTTTTCTATTCCCAGCATCCATGTGACTCTTTTAAATATGTCTACTTTTGTTTTGTATTCACTGATTTCTTGATTTTCTCTTTGCCGAATAAATAATACTAATAATGTCTCAAAATTCCATGTTTCATCAGGGGCTTATTTATATTTGTTTTTATTTTTAAAAATGTCGAAAGCTCATAGGCCTAGAAGTGCCTCTTTATAGGGGCTTTGACTGGCATTAAAGGATTTGCCACGTTGAAGGACAAAATTAGAGTATCACCAACAGGGGCGTAGCGTGGGCCCAGCTACTGAGGGGCACTGGAGTTATTTTTTTTTGTAGGGGAGAGGGTCGTACCATTTCTCTCTCTCTTTCTTTCTCTCTCTCTCTCTCTCTCTCCTCCCTTTCTCTCTCTCTCTCTCTCCCCCTTTCTCCCCCCTCTCTCTCTTACTCTCACCGTTTATTTCTGTGTTTAGTACTTTTCTTTTGGTTACCATTCGATGAGGGAGGGGGCATATGCCCTCGTGCCGCTCGTGCCCACTGGCTACGTAGAATAACCTCGAGAGTTATATGGTAAAGAAAAGTGGAACTTAAAATTCATGTAGCAAAAGGGATTATTATTCATGTAAACTTCTATTGAACATTTTTGTATGTTCTGTTTGCTAACCTGTCAATGAATAATGACTATATAGGTGCATACTCCACGCTTTTTTTCCTTATGCGTTAATATTAAGAGAGCATTCTATACTTTTGAACGTGTATCATAATCATAATTAAAGCATGATTTTGAACACGTGTTGATATTGACCCAATCGTCCTTGTTGAGTCATTATTCATACATCGTATAACTAGCATCTGGCATGCGTATGTATATCATAATCACGTGTTAAGAGTAGCTTATAACCTCCCCCGCCATAGAACGAAAAGTGTTTGGCATGCCATTAGTAGCTTGGAGTGAAGAAGAAGAAGAAGAAGAAGAAGAAGAAGAAGAAGAAGAAGAAGAAGAAGAAGAAGAAGAAGAAGAAGAAGAAGAAGAAGAAGAAGAAGAAGAAGAAGAAGAAGAAGAAGAAGAAGAAGAAGAAGAAGAAGAAGAAGAAGAAGAAGAAGAAGAAGAAGAAGAAGAAGAAGAAGAAGAAGAAGAAAGAAGAAGAAGAAGAAGAAGAAGAAGAAGAAGAAGAAGAAGAAGAAGAAGAAGAAGAAGAAGAAGAAGAAGAAGAAGAAGAAGAAGAAGAAGAAGAAGAAGAAGAAGAAGAAGAAGAAGAGGAAGAAGAGGAAGAAAAAGAAGGGGGGGGGGGGGCAATGCGTTTGTTTGTTTACCCGAGTCCATAAGTTGGAAGAATTTTCTAACTAAAAGGCAAACATGGAAAATCGAAAGATATGTTTTTACCCTTGTCGGCAATTCTGAAAATGAAGGTCCCCTTCTATTTCAGTTCCCCAGTAATGTTTTAATGTAATTTCTTACTTTTTTGAGTCTGTCTCTTTTGATGTTACTGTAATCATTTCTTTTCAAATTTGTATGTTTTGTAAGCGCTATGCTACTTTCTGTTTTTAGCGCTCCTAAATATTCATTATTTTTATTACTATTGTTACTATTATTATTATTATTACTACTATTCGGCTAAATTTTGTTAGACGCCCCCATTTTATTTTTTTAGTAACGCCCCTGATCAATGCCTAATCATACCATATATATCAACCTTATAATTATAATTGGCGAGTGCTTTAAGATTCTGAACGTGCTTTCTCGGGGCGTGAGTTATTTGGAGGGTGGCAGGCGAAAGATCATGTACCGATAGCCAGACACTAGATAGGGATCACGTCATTAAAAATAAACGAAGTCCGTTCGCTTGAGATGTGTTAGGATTGGCAAGGACGTTGTTAGAATATTTGCTTTCGGGAGATAGAAGGGGAGAGTAGATTATAACATAATATGCCAACAGAATGTGCGCTTAAAGTGAAATGACAAGTAGAAAGAGGGGGCAAAATCAGACACAGCAAATATAAGAACAATTGTATTGCCTTCTCTTATCTGCGTACAGTGGTGTATAGCGCTTATATCCACCACGCAACTTGCTGAAGGCGCTCCAATATTATCCTGCTCTAGCTTAGCTACCGATTTCGATGCTTACATCATTCAAGGAATTCCTTCCTACCAGGTTCCCAGTTATTACATGTATATATTTGAATGAAGAATGGACAATGTAGATCAATGTCTTGTCAAGAACATTGGTGGCTGTGCCGGGGCTCGAACCCACGACCTTGCATCTCCAGTCGAATCGTTGCTTAAACCACACGTCCTTCGTCAAAAGGAAAGAATGTATTCATAAGATTTTACGAAGGAAGGAACCAACAGCCTCTTTCCAAGACTATCTCACGGTGTTACCGAATATTTCAATTATGAATACTCGCTCTGTATGGAGAACTAAAAAGTACATCTTCTACTTTTTTGTGTACTAAATTTTAGTTCTTCCCTCTTCTTCTCTAGATCCTTTTAAAATGATTGATTATAGTTACTTATATCATCCGATCAAAACGCCAGGGGATGCAGCAAATCAAACGAATGAATCTACACACTCTCAGAAAAGTTTTTAGGTTGTTTAAAATATGAACCTACCGACTGTTGGTTAAAAAAAATCCCATGTGTTTTACATACAATTTTTTTAACCAACAGTTGGTAGGTTCATATTTTAAACAACCTAATGATTTTTATCTAACATTTCTGAGAGTGCATGTACTTGACTGTCGGGCTTCTTTGCAAGAACAAAAAAGTACAACCACATAAAATAAAAAAAGATTCCCACTTTGAGGGGCTCTATTGGACAATCTTCGTGCTTCTCGTGAATTTCTACAGGCTGACGTGATAAGGCTATTTTTACCTCGCTCGTGGGACTTAAATAAATGGATTACTGTATTGTATCAAACCTTCATGATGGATCTGAAATGTGAAGAAAGAAACGTGCAATCTATAAAGGGATTCGAATTCAAAGGACTGATCTACATACTGAAGGTTAATCCTTAATGATGTCATCTCCACGACTTATACGCATATAACTGCAATCATTTGTGTTTTTGAGAAGGGAAATAGAAATTTCATAATGCTATATGCAGGGTTTATGGGGAAAACTACAATATATAGCCTGAATAATAATTATATTAATAATATTCTGCATTTATTTTGCGCCTAAAGGCCACCGCACACCTTACGATCGGTCTGCGATTCGATTTTAGAAGAAAATGTTTTATCATTTGACAAATCATTTAAAAACGAAAAATAGTTTTGATTGAGGTTCTGAATAGTCATACAGATAGTAAAATCGATAATACGGCCTTTGCCGAGTTTTCTAGTCCGTGTAATGGCCAAATCGGCTCCAAGTCGTAGTGACGTCACAAAAATCGTACGACTTCCTACGATTTGAAACTAATTTTGCCCTTATTCCCTGTAGAAAGCTGACAGCTCACCAAAACCCTGTGTTTAGTATTCCTACTGCTTTTCAGAACCTGAATAGGGTAGATTTCATTTGTTAAAAGGTTGATATTTAATGCCATAGCGATTTATTTCACAAATCGGATCGCAGACCGTTCGTAAGGTGTGCGGTGGCCTTAATACATCTACGATTTCTCTATAATAGGCACTACCCCCGGCCGGTCCTAGCTACCGGCGGATCGGAATCAGATTTGTTCGCACACAATGTATGCACCTTCTCCACTCACTGGGAGCATTCCAGGCGCCTACTTTAGAGACCCTCACAATGCTGAAAAAGCACTAAGAATTTCGCCTCCTACCGGGTACCCATTTAACTCCTGGGTGGAGAGAAGCAATGTATTTAAAAGTGTGTTGCCGAAGGACGTAAGTGAATGCAGTGAAGGAATGTAGAAACCCGAGCTGCCCACTGCAGAGTTCACTAAAAGCAAAGTTTGTTCATTAATATAAATGAATTTCACACACTGCATGCCCGCAGAAAATAATTATCATGGCATCCTGACACGGTCAGTTTACATGGTTTATGAGTATATGGCGCGTGCAACATCACATGTTAGAGATGAAGTTGAGTTCTGGGGAGCGTTTCATCAAGTGTTTTGTCGGTGATTTTTATCAACCAATCAGATGCAAGGATTTCAGTAGCTTGTAACAGTTATTGCAACTTGTCATTGATGACAAGTTTTATGAAACAGGGCCCTGGTCATGCGATAAAATTGTGAAAAAACAACAACAACAACAAAAACAACAACAAAAAACAACTGTCTGGAAGCAATTGGCAAAGGCTGATTAAGTAGAAAATAAGAACTGGTGTATACTGTGAGGTTTTGCAATGATCAAAGTGATCAACTTAATCTTGCTGAAAGTCACATACACTGTGCAAAGAAATGGGTACATGGGACTACACACAAATGCGGCATTCAAGTTTCTCCAAACTTTCCAGCTATTTCCTGTCACATTTTGAATATGAGGGCATTTGATAATGTTTGCTCATGGGAATAAAAAGAATGAGAAAGCTCGCAAATTATTTTCACTACAACAAGTAACAACAAGTAACAAGTAACCTGTACCAGTGTCTGTACATGTATCTTATCTTTAAATCGTGGACCGACTTCCTTCATTCCTATCTTAGCTTTAAAAAAGGGCAGAGTTCTCTCGGACGTCAGCTCTAGGGAAAAATTCATGCTTCTTGGAAATGAAACATATACTCTTTTTAAGGAAAAAAACCCCCACTAGTTTCATTGTGCTTCATGCAAGTCAAATGATGCTCAGGTTAGGCTATACTTTTAACCGAGATCTTACATGAACACCAGCGGTGCAGCTAACAGTACATGCGTACTGCAATACTGATTTTATGTGCTTTGAATATTTGATAACAAGCATTCGCTTCCGCTACATGTATGTGTTATATTTCTGGGGGCACATATCTGTTCGTCTGTATTACACGGTCGTGACTCGCATCTTCGAAGGTCCTGTCATATTTCTTATGGAATTGTCTAGTTATTATTTGGCTTCATTAAAAAGTAAGGTATAAAAGTGAATAAACTTTAATAGTCATTGAATGATAATGAAGTGGTACAACTTATTACAAAATATATGTCGGTATATACACTTTTTAGACTAATATAAATCAGATGGTATAACTGAAATTGATCTTCAAATTAAAAAACCAAACAAAAATCAAAAAACAAAAACAAAAACACACAAAAAAAAAAACAACAACAACAACAACAACAAAAAACCCCAACATATTGAGAAAGTGGACTTTGATAGTTACGGGGAAAGTCATCCTTCCACCAGTTCATAGAAAATTGACTTAATTGGATGAAAGCAGAAAAATCAGAAAAAACATTGGTGAAATTTTGAGATAAATCGGACAAAGGAATTTATGCATTTTTGAAAGTTGAGATCACTAATGATATGGAGATCCTGGCATTGGCAATACGGTCATGTTGTGTGATGTCGTACACAGAAAACTTTCCCGTTTGTTTTGTACATGAATTAAAGTATCCCTTTTCTTAACTACACAATCTGTCACCCTCATAGACAATATATTTACAAACAGGCCTGAAAATAATATAAATGCTGGGATACTCCTCACTGATGTGAGTGATCATCTCTCTATTTTTTGTCAATTGCAATTTCTCTTTGATGATGATGATCCTGGTGCAATATATAGGCGTGCAATAAATGACTCAAACATTTCTATGTTCTGTGAAAGGCTACTTATGACAAACTGGAGTGAGATTTTAAAATATGATTATGTAGACAGTGCTTTTGATGTATTTATGAAATATTTCCTTGAAACTTACAACAAATGCTTTCCATTTCAAAAAGTGAAAATAAAACAGAGACAACAAAAGCCTTGGTTTGATGCTGAACTTAAAAAAATGTGCAAAAAGAAAAATATTCTGTTTCGAAAATATATCAAAAATCCATCTTCTTATCGGAAAAACGTATACTCATGTTATAGAAATGTAGTCAACAGTGAGATACAAAAACATAAACGAGAATATTATTTTTCTAGATTTAAACGTGTCAAAAGTAATATTAAGGCAACTTGGAAAACCATAAATGATATTTCAATGAAAGTTCAGGAAAAAATGCAATGTGATTTTATTGAACGAAATGGTGAACAGATACATGATAAACAGGCTATTGTCCAAGCATTTAATTACTTTTTTAGCACTATTGGTAGGGACACTGTAAATAGTGTACCTGATGCTTCTGTTGATTTCTTGCATTTTTTACCTAAAAGGGACTTCTCAAAGTCTATATTTATGAAGCCAGTTGAAATTGCTGAAATATTTGAAATTGTTAAAAAACTTGAATCATGTAAAACCCCAGGATATGATGATGTTAATATTGCTGTTCTCAAGAAATCTATTGCTACATTTGTTTTACCGCTGTGCAATTTATTCAATATGTCCTTACAAGTTGGTGTCTTTCCTACTGCTCTCAAGAAGGCTAAGGTGATTCCTGTGTACAAAAAAGGAGATAAACGCATTTTAAGTAATTATAGACCAATATCCATTTTATCTACTTTTTCAAAAATCTTCGAAAAACTAGTTTATAGTCGTCTATTTTCCTTCTTGTGTAAAAGAGATATATTATACCATAAACAGTATGGGTTTAGACAAAACTACAGTACATATATGGCTCTTTTGGATTTTACAAATATTATTGCTAAATCATTTGAAGAGAAAAAAGTTGTTATTGGTATATTTTTAGATCTTACCAAGGCATTCGATTGTATAAGTCATCATATACTATTACAAAAATTACAGTTTTATGGTATTCGGGGCACTGTATTTAAGTGGTTTTCCAGTTATTTAAAAAATAGGGTGCAATATGTATGTGTAAATAATGTATCTTCTGAAATCACACATAACCCATTTGGTGTCCCTCAGGGATCAGTATTGGGTCCCTTATTGTTTTTGTTGTTTATTAATGATATTCAATTTGTAAGTGATATTTTACAATCGATAATTTTTGCAGACGATACAAGTTTATTTCTGTCTGGTAAAAATATTGATACATTGTGTTTTATTATTAATACGGAACTTAAAAAAATTGATACATGGTTTAAAGCAAATAAATTAAAATTGAATGCACAAAAAACTTGCTGCATGTTATTTCAGCCAAAAAACAAAAATATTAATACTTCCTGTATGAAAATAAGTATCAACGAACAAAATATATCGATTGTAAATTCTACAAATTTTTTAGGAGTAAAAATTGACAACAAACTGACTTGGAAAGAACATGTAAATTATGTATCATGTCAAATATCTAAAGCTATTGGTGCAATAAACAGAATAAAGAAAATTGTACCTTTTAATATTCTTCTTAATCTGTATAATACCATGATCTTACCATATCTTAGTTACTGTAATATAGTATGGGGAGATTGTGCTAAAACTCATTTAAATCGAATTTTAATTCTCCAGAAACGTGCAATACGAATCATTTTCAACTTACACCCTTTCTCCCACACTGCTCCTGTATTTAAAAAACATAAGGTATTAACAATTTATGATATACATAAGCAACAGATCGGTATCTTTATGTTTTCTTATTCTAATAATATACTTCCAAAGTTTCTAGACGATTGTTTTATATATAATAGAAATGTGTCTAATTATGAAACTCGTCAATCTAATTTTTTCCACCTACCAATGTTAACTTATGATTTCTCAAGAACAACAATTATTTATGCCGGGCCAAAATTATGGAACCAATTGCCTCAAGAAATTCAAATATGCCCAACACTGTCGATGTTCAAAAGAAAGCTTAAGAAATATCTTGTCAATGATTATGTTTAACTAGGTTTAATTTTACATAAATGCCCTTTCTGTGTTTGTTTTTTGTAATGGATTTGTCTGGTTTAATTCTATATGTTAATCTTTTGTGTCATTGTATCTTGTATTTCTATCTTATTTTTAGTATATTTAAGAAACATTTTATGTAAATTTAATTATCTTTGGGAATAACCTTGATAGGCCAATGGCCTTTGTTTTTCCCCCCACATTATGATTTCAATTGAAGATGTTTCATTTTAATGTTTTATTATTGTATATATGCATATAAATTGTACTTGTGATTTTAAATCAGACGTGGAAATAAAACTTGAACTTGAACTTGAACTTGAACTTAACTTTTATGATGAAGCAGATATTTTGCATAGGAGGACATGCAGAAATATATGTTACCCATAATGTATCATGGACAAATTGATCGTTTTTATCATTAACATGGACAAAGTGGGTATTTTTGTGCACTCCAAATGGGGGAGTGATCCATGTATGACATCACATAATGATGCATTGCCAGTAAGAGATTCCCAATATCATTAGCGATCTCAGCTTCAAGTTAACATCCATAACTTTCGTATATGCTTTGCCCCAATTTTCCCTCAACTTTCACTAATGTCCTCTTTCTGCTCAGGCCAAGTTTCCATGAAGGGTTACTTCCAATATTTCAAGTATATTCAACAAAATGTTATTGTCAGAACTCGAACAACATACTATACCATACCAACCAACACCACCATCACCATCACCACTTGATCATTCATTTCACGGATGGATATGTACCTGATGTAGTTACATTTCAGATGTTACTTTTCATAATAATGTGATAATGATATATTTTTATTTACTGCAAAACCCATCATATAAAACAAAAGAAACCTTAGGAGATCGAGCATTTGTCTGCGCAGCCCCTAAACTGTGGAACAACTTACCGTTAGAAATCAGGAAATCACCATCTGTAAGCACTTTCAAATCAAAACTAAAAGCATATCATACTTATAAGCAAATCAGGAGCTCTTGCAGTGCAATAGAATATATTATATACATAGTTTCTGCGCTTCATAAATTATTATCATTATATATTCTTATTTACCCAGTATAGAATCATCAGTAGTAATACTATTCTCCTTGATGGCCCTGTAATCATATTATTATACCCCGGCTTTAGTCAGGCTACCATGATAAGGTGCTCAATCTTTCAAGGATTTTTTCCCCTAAATACAGTGTACCGATTTACTTATCATGTTCTCCTGGATGGAGAGTGGCAAATGTACATGTAGATTGATGTCTTGTCGAAGGACATTAGTGCCGTGGCAGGGATTCGAATCCCGTATCAGGGGCTTCATCGTCAGGTGACTTATCCACTAGACCACGGCATCTCTACATGGCATGACATTTCGAAACTCTCCAATAGTCCAGTTTCTTTGAACTGCTCAAAGGAATATGATGATGTCATTCGAAACCAACCTGAGACTAGAAAAAAAAAACAACAAACAAAACAAACAGATTTTTTCATCATATACCAGTAAAGCAAACATACCCCGTTTTCCCATTGATTTTAGTTTCGCTCGTCGTAGCCGAGTTTAATCTACGATAGAACATTTGGAGGGAAAAATTCTTGCCCCGGCAAGACGCAACATTTGGTTAAGAATCCTTTACCAATTCGATTATGTTTGATTTTTAGACCCACAGGACAGATAGACTGGCTATTGATTGCTACAGCTGCCGGAGATTAGATCTAGGTTCAGTTACCAAGTTAGGGAAAATGACTAGGGGGGGGGGGGGGGGGGGGGGGGGGGGTGGGGGGGGGGATGACAGTCCGGTGGAAATTAAAAGGGAATTTCCAACTACCCACAGGCTATCACTGCAAGACTTGAAGTTGAAGCAGGAATGGTTAGTCGCGGATTTATAAATCTAATTACCAAATAAGGGAAAATGGGTGGATGGGTAGCTAAATTTTCATTGAGGTTTTAAAGGGTATTTTCACACCGATAGAGACTTGAAGTTTAAATAAAAATATTGAAGAGCAGTTACAGATTCAATCTAAGTTCAGTTACTAAGGTAGTGAAAATTACGGGGGGGGGGGGGGGGTGGTGGTTGAGGGATGACTGTCCGGTGAAGATTTAAAGGGTATTAAAATATATATGTGGTGCATAATTATGATCACTCCTAGGCTACGCTTAGTGCTGTAAATATCCACCTATCAAAATTGTCTTTGTTTCTTTTATTTCTTTCATTTCTATTTGTAATATAAATGGAATTAATATGGCAGATATTTCATAGTTGAACATAACTAATAATAATGTGAATATTTAAGGCTTTGAAACAATATCTAACTTTATATTACTCTCAATTCAAATAAAAATTCAACTACTTTTCAAGAATTGTCATATTTGAGTGTAAATGTAAGGGTATAGACTAAAAAAAAAAAGAAGCAGAATATATCACTCGTTGAACCAAAGCTTGTGTGATAGCAGAATTATATTGGATGACCATTCATCTCGACGTGAAGCTCTACTTGTCGACGGTAGCCCATTGAAATAAATACCCCGGCCGCAAGGGGCGGGGTCATGATTCGATTAATGGCTAATCGGCAGGGATCAGATTGCTGAATTTAATCACTGCATGGCATGGCCGAGAGTTGGCAGCAGCAACACAATAATGATGTACGTGATAACCGTACCAGGGATTATCCCTTGTTAAGGACACCCAATCAAGATTAATTGCAGATCTCGGAAACGTGCCGTGAACATTTCTAAACGAGTTTGCAATCGAGAGGGGTTTCCGTAGTAACGAATGTTCATGGTAGACAGTTAATTAATGAAGTATTGATGTAGCGATGACGGCCGGAGACATAATATGCAATTGTTTTTTAAGGATGATGGAAGATAATTTTAGTTAGTTATTATGGGGAATGACTCCCTACTAACATTTTCCTTATTAGTTTTAAATTAAATCACATCACACGTCATGGTTGTCAAATCTTCATACAATTTTTAATTAGCGTGTTTACATTTTAGGTGTGATTTTAGACGATGTTTGTTTTTTTCTAAGCTGGAGTAGGAAGCAAGCAAATGACAGACGACAAACATGATCAAAATTAGTCCTGTTGACATGGTTGAGTTCACTGATTATTGCATGCAGCCTGTGTCAAACTTTGAAAACTCATGGATCTCAAGTAAAAACAAAATGTTGCTTTTCAAAAGAATCACACAAAAAGGGACGGATCAATAACTGTATCCCTTAAGAGGGAGATTAAAAAATATCAAAAACTCGAATATCTACCTTTTTGTCATGATCGTCTTCCATACTGTGAGACACTGTCTCTTGAAAAGAACTTTGGGATATTTCCATATCTTGGAAATGGATACCATTTCCATGCTTTAAAAAAATCTTATTGTCTTCTTCTTTCTCTCCTTCAGTTTATAGTTCCATTTGATTTCAATGAAATCAATTTTTAGGGGGGGGGGGCTTGAAAAAAGATGCTTCAGCGACAATTGTACCTGGTTTTATATCTCTTGAAAGATATAGAATTAGGCTTAGAGTTGCTATTGGGTTTTAGATTAGGGTTTGGGTTGGTGCTTAGTCCAAGGTTAAAGTTATGTTTAGGATGTTGACCGCGGAGAAATCGTCGCCTGAGGATGAGTCGTAGAACCCGTTATCTCAGTATAGATGTGGAATTCCCACTACTCCGCGAAACGGGACATTGGTTGGCCGATATGTTCTCATAAAAAAAAAAAAAAAAAAAAAAAAAAAAGAACGCAAATACATACAATGCATTCGGAATCCAGTATACTATCAAAACTATAATCATGATAATGTCATTGTGATTCATGCCTTATTATGCAACCGGACGAATTATTGTAAGGATGTATTATGAATATTTAATTCGAGTGCGCGAGTTCGTGACTAGATCTATGTATCAATCATGACATCTTAGTTTGTTGGCTGTCTTGAGGCTAGTTATCTGTCATGAACACAGAAAGGTGTCCACATTTGTAATGACGGTACTATTGATCGGAAAGAGATTGGGTATGGGGCAGCATGGAAAGTGAGGGAGAGAGGATGAAAGAGGGTGAGAGAGGGAAAGAAAGAGATAGGGGAGGGGGGGGGGGAGAGGGAGAGAGAGAGAGAGAGGAGAGAGAGAGAGAGGGGGATGGGAGAGAAGGAGAGAGCGAGACATAAAGAGAGAGGGGAGAGAAGGAGGGGGGAGTAGGAGAGAGAGAGAGAGAGAGAGAGAGAGAGAGAGAGAGAGAGAGGGGGGGGGGGGTTGGGAGAGGGGATACATTACTAACATTGAAAAACATACACACAAATATTGAAAGCCAGAGGGGGAAAAAAAGGATAGATAGAAGGACTGAGAAAGAGAGAGAGAGAGAGAGAGGGAAGAAAGAGAGAGAGAGATAGAGACGGAGAGAGAGAGAGAGAGAATTCACAAAAATATATCAAGTAAACATCATTTTGAAGTAAATGTCTGGTTTATTCATCACTTACTGAATTTGTTAAGCAATGAATTTCTAGTTCTTTTTCGATCATGCTACTCTGGACGGGAAATCTAGTCATTTCCCATGTAAACTTCAGAGAGCTGTTTCTCACTTGGATTTTATTTTTAAGTTTCAAATTAAGATGACTCAGTCGTCAAGTGCAACATGACCTGAATCCTCATCACAGTCACATCCAAAAATATATACAATGGGCAGTATCTGTTGGTCCTTGTTTCACGTACACGGAGTTACGATCAGTCGCGGGATCAGTTGCAACTCTTCCGCATCAGACAATATAGGGTTCCGGCATATAGTCCGGGCATATGAAAGTTTGTGATTGTTCCTATAAAGCGATGGTAACTCGATCCGAGTTTGATAATAGTCATACATCCTGACATATAAAAAATAGGCCTAGGCAATCGTAACTTTGCGATTGATTGGGGGACTTACGATCGATTTGGATTACCAACTGAAAGAGTGTAGGAGCCTCCATTTTGATCACGACTTTACGGATACCTTAAGTCATGTAAGTTACACACATTATTAGTGATGCTATTAATCGTAACTCTTTGCGCAGCAGGGGTTACATTGTTTATATCAGGAAAGCAAAGATTTATCATGATCAAGGCCGAAGTATCATTCACCATGCATGCAGGGTATTGGTGAATTTGACCATGGTTTGACATGGCACAGCTAAAGCCGCAGGTGCGTTAACCGCCAAAGCGAAGATTCATCGCTTTAAAGAAAAAAATGATTTCTGGTCATCATGTGATTGCATTGCGAAAGAAATTGTCTAAAAGCAATTAGGAAAGGTTACTTATGTGTTACATAAAAATTGATGTATACTGTGACGTTTTAAAATCATCACAATAATAGGAAATTGATTTTGCTGAGAGTAACATGCACTGCACACAGAAATGTGTATGTCCATTACACGCAATTTGGCACGAATGTTTGGTCATTTCAGCTATTTCTCGTCATATATTTTAAATAGGAAGGCATTTAACAAGCAATCCCTTTCAGGAGACATTTCTACTATGATGTTCTTCCAAACTGGCATAAAAAGAATGAGAAAGGTAACAAACTATTTGCCACCTTTACCAGAACTCAACTTTCCCTTTAAAGATATCAGCATTCATGTTCAGTTTTGACACGATGCAGCGAGCCGCCATTTTAGCCGCAGGTGCGTCAAACCCGCCAAACTATCAAATTATTAAAGCAACAATTATTCATAAGTCTCTTCTGGGAATTCCATTGTGCTTAGGCGTTTAGGGAATGTCAACTTGTACTTTAAAAGGGCAGGAAAACGATTTGTGAGGAAAAATTATGACCGTACGATGAAAAGATCTGCACAGGTAAGCGTTAGCAATGACGTTTTCCTATTAGGTATTAGAAATGCTTCATCAACTGTCACCGATTTGCCGATGGCGGTTGACACAAAAATAACTAAAAAGTAACTGTAACCCATGGGGTGCAAGTATTACTCATACAAACTGTCACCAAATATCCTAATAGACCTCCCTATGAACGGAGCGAACAAGAAGAAGAAAAAGAAGAAGAAGAAGAAGAAGAAGAAGAAGAAGAAGAAGAAGAAGAAGAAGAAGAAGAAGAAGAAGAAGAAGAAGAAGAAGAAGAAGAAGAAAAGAAAAGAAGAAGGAGGAGGAGGAGGAGGAGGAGGAGGAGGAGGAGGAGAAGAAGAAGAAGAAGAAGAAGAAGAAGAGGGAAAAGAAGAAGGAGAAGAAGAAGGAGAAGAAGAGGGAAAAGAACAAGAAGGAGGAGGAGGAGGAGGAGGAGAAGAAGAAGAAGAAGAAGAAGAAGAAGAAGAAGAAGGAGGAGGAGGAGGAGGAGGAGGAGGAGGAGGAGGAGGAGGAGGAGGAGGAGGAGGAGGCTTGGCTCTTTTCTTTAGGGAGAGGGTAGGGACATACCCCGGCTTCACCCTACACTGGAAACGCCACAGGTTGAGAAAGTGGATAACGACATGCATATAATGATGATGACTGTGATGATGGTGATACTTGATAACGGTGATGAAGAATAAAAGGACCAAAAATAGGAAATAACAAATGCTGAGACAGTTACTAAATTACCATTAAGCCAAGCTTGAGATAGAAGAACACTTGGTAACAATAATAACAATAGCAATAACAGTAATAATAGTAACAATAACCAAAACAATAATGCTAATAATAACAATGATAATAATAATGATAATAATAATTAATAATAATAATAATAATAAATAATAATAATAATAATAATAATAATAATAATAATAATAATAATAATAATAATGATAATAATAATAATAATGATAATAATAATATATAATAATGATAATAATAAAAATAAAAATGAAAATAATAATAATAATAATGGTAATGATAATAATAATGATAATAATAATAAACAATAATAATGATAATAAAGATGGGTTTATTCCATCATTATATTTATTATACACAATAAACTATGCAATCTGTCTATGCGCTTTACAATGTACCGCAAATATAATAAATGAAGAAAGCACAATTTCATGGTTCTACATTTTGTTAATAATATTATAACAAAATCCAAGAGTCAGATCAGATAATTTCTTAAACTGATTATTACGAGAAAGTTAACAAATGTTACATTAAAATTACAATTTGGCAACCGAAATGTACCGATACATCTTTATTATTTACCAATAAAAAATCATTTGATTAGGCAACTAGATATTGGCGCTTTATAAATACCCTGATTGGATTGGATTGGAAAGTAATTGTTTACAAAATTTAAGTTATTGACGGTAGATGAAATTAATAAACAACAAATAGCCATTTTCATGTATTCTTACTGCAATAATATCCTGCCAAAATTTTTAGAAAATTGCTTTATACAAAATAAATTAGTCACCAGTCGTTCTACCAGACAAGCCAATAATGTTTTTATCCCAAATTTCAAATATCAATTCTCACGTAATATAATCAAGTATGCCGGACCCAAATTATGGAACTCCCTACCTGAAGAAATTAAAGGTTGTCCCACACTTTCATCTTTTAAACGAAAATATAAGCTGTATCTCCTGAAACTGTGATAATCTTCTTTTTGCCTCTCTTTGTTATGTCCTTTTATTGTTTCTTTTTGATGTAGAATTAGTTTTCGTATTTCACTGTTCTTAACAATAATTCATATCATATTTTGAAGTTTTAGCTATATTTTAATGTTTTGGGGGATTGACCTTAGATAGGTCATATGGCCTCTGTCAATCCCTCCAAATTTTGATTTTTTAAAATATTTGTTTTGCTGCATTTTATTCTATTTTCTAGTTTGAATGTACATGTATATACTTGTTCTTGATGTTTTTATTTCAATCAATTTGTGGAAAATAAACGAACTGAACTGAATTTTTTTTTTTTTTTACAAAAAACATCATTACTTATAGGGGTACATAACAAACCCCACAGGGATTCATACCCTTTTACTGAAATAGATAAGTACCAAATGTATGAGGCAAACTTGACGCAGGTGTGGAATAATCCTTCAAAATGTCAGCTGATTACAAGGACTGGCTTGAAAATAAATCTCGAAGAAGAAAAGAAGCTTATTCCTTTACCTTAACCAAAAATAGAAGAAAGAAATTCGTGAGGAAACACGGTATCGATTTTAAAGTTATTTTTAGAGCACCAATTGTATACCTGTGCTTTGTGGCAGGTGGCACTTATCTGTCTTGAATCGACAGCTTTTCTTAACGAAACACCTCTGAAACTATACAGTAAGATGTCTTTCAAAGATAGTGATTGATAACAAAAGATAAATATAGAAAGGATAAAAGAATATAAAGGAAAAATATCCACAAACACAGGAAGCTTCACAGCAAAGTTGTGAAAGAGATATTAAAATCGGATATCAAAAAGAGAACGGAAAGTAATTTAATCTGACAAAACGAAAGGTGGATACAGAAATGATAATTCCTAAAGATATTCCAAGAAAGTAAATTTGAAAGACACTCCACACAATAAAATTGCGCGAGAGATGGCACGCTTACATATAAAAGTAAGCTTTAGATTTGGGGTGTAGTATACCAGAAAACATTCTGTCTTGTAGTTGGACTGTTTGAGAACATTTCGACCCCCACCAACCCCCGGCAACCCGTCCCTGAAATGTGCTAAGTGTGTAGGCAAACAGAAAGTTCCTTTGGGATGCCTTTGGAATCCTCTCATATTGAGTGGCCTCGCTAACCCTTTCTGTGTCAAATTGTATTTTTGCACCAGCTGTATATACAAATGCCATAGACGAGGCTTTGGTCTGGTATTCAATGAGTTAAAAGCGCACTGATCGATATCCAAACCTTTGGAAGCGCATAGGATCTAGGAACGTTATAATAACGTGATATGCGCTATACAAGAACGGTTTATTATTATTATTATTTGTATTATAATGCTTTTGATATGGATTTGATGATTCATTTGATTTAAAAAGATATAAAATGTATAAGTTTCTGATGACTTTGTAAACTTTCCAATTTTGAAAGTTGTAATGCGTGCTCAGGCAATTCCTTGAAATAATGAAGCTGGGTTAAGGAGGGACACAGATATAGAGGGAGACCGAATGAAAGAAAGAGAGAGAGAGAGAGAGAGAGAGAGAGAGAAGGGAAGGGATGAGAGAAAGAGATAGAGAGAGAGAGAGAGAGAGCTAGAAGGGGGAGGAAAGGAGTATCATGGCCGATTATAGTTCGAGAGATTAAACGAACCAAAATGAACTCTCAACCTTACATCGCTTCCCCATAACAAATAGACCTATCTATTTTGAAAAAAAAAAGAAAGAAAGAAGAATAAGAAAAATTGGCACACAGCAAAAGAGTGAATCGTACATTATTCCTGTGTTTTGTCTCTCTAGTGAAAATAATTCCAGGGTAGTGACAGTGCCGAACAGAATACAAATAACCCAGATAGCCATCTTAGCAAACGTACCCCTTTTGCTACCAGATTTCTGAAGTAAGTAATATACAACAAGCAGAAACCCAATAAACACACTTTCATCTCTTCTCAGGACTAGAATAGCTCCTGGGTAACCCAAGATCTTATTGCGATCAGGTTTCCATGGCGACGGTAGCTTGGCAAATATGAGTAATCTACATTAAAATAAAAATCCTCCGAGCTCCAAGGGTAAACTGAAATAGTTTACATAAAGCGAGTGAAGATAATGACAAAAACTCTGGTTCACATTGGACCAAAATTCACGATGATTTTACTTTCTATTGCAGCTGTGACCTTGAATATAAATTGGAAATATTATATCAAAAGTGTCATGACAGTCAGGGAGAAAGCCATTTTTGGAGGACAATTGTGGATATATGCAGAAATATGCAGAAAAATCATGATTAAAAGAAAAGAGAGACAGAGGGAGAGAGAGAGAGAGAGAGAGAGAGAGGGGGGGGGGTAGGTCAAGATATACAACGATATATTTTATTAATTCCTTAAAATACAAAAATGAAAGGTTTCAGTCACAAATTTTAGGGTTAATAATTTATACTTTGGATATTTCATCGGGTTCCCCCCCCCCCCCCCCCCAATGAATTTAGGTGAAAATTTGTGAAGTCTCTGTCATAGAGTTTCTAGGTGAAGGTTGTATGACACTTGATCCGGTAACAATAATATTGCTTCGCTGTCAGTTTCTTACACGAACCGAATTCCTACTGTCAACCCTGAACGAAACACTCTCTAACCCTAATCCTAACCCTAAACCTAACCTAAAACCCAATCGCAACCCTAACCCTAACCCTAACGCTATATCTTTGACGACTTACAGCCGGGAGCAATATTGTCGCCGGAACATTATAATGTCGGAGCATCAGTTAGCGTAGCTGAAAGGTCATGCGTGCTCACTGATGCGAAACTTGTGCCGCTAACGGAGGACATGCGTTGTCCTCCTAAAATGCCTGCCTTTCTGAATGATTATCTAGGTCATGTCAACAAATCGTGCCAATGTTTTATGGTATATGTAGTGGTCTAGAGGGTTATACGCACATGGACTCAGGGTTCGAGTCCCTGGCGTGGACATCGTAGAACCATTCGAGACGTCCTTCCATACACTTTGTCATGTGTGTCATTAAAGTGTCCAGTGCATGACTTGTGTAATGAACGATAATTATAAATTGGAAAAAAAAATCACATATATTTTGTTGTCCTTCAGAGATGATTTGCTTTCCCATCGTATCTTGAGGCCTGAAAATTATGAACCTGCTTCTGTCTTTCAGTACTTTACAATATGGCTTTTCTAGCATTAAAAAAAAAGGAAAAAGAATGCTCCCAATATTGTCTATATATTTCATATATTTCTGGTTACTAACCATGCTAATATCAATTTACTCCAATATTGCCCCAAACCATTGAATGTGGGGATTTACAGCAGAAATTTGTTCTCAGATTTAAGATCACTTTCTTCGATGTTTTGTTACAAAGTAAGAATGAAATATGCCCGAGGTAAGAGTGCCCGAAATGGATATTTTGATTGTGAGCATACCCAGAAATCATCCTGTCCTGATTCTGACCTAGTTTTTACAGAAATCTTCATCTTTTAAAGAATATTCTTATGTGATTAAAATCTGCGATACCTCGGGCATCTTAGCTTTTTGAAAGTGGGACACCATTTCACCCAAACATTGAGAGTTTGAAATCATGTACTGAAAAAAAAAACAATCAGAGGTTTACTCATGCACCCAAATCTTTCTATGGGCTTCAATGGCAAAGATTAATTGAAAAAGGTTTTTTTAGAAGGAGAAATTGTGTAACTGAAAACCGAATCGACTTGCTAAGGGAACTTTACTTGAACAAACATACTTCAAGGTTTGTCCTATATTTTCTTAGAACAGCAATTACTGCAACAATGTGATATCATGTCACGACGGTATAACAAATAATCTAGTATTATTCCCGCGTTCTATACAGAAAAGGGGAGAGAGAAAGACAGAGAAAGACAGAGAAAGACAGAGGGAGAGAGGGAGATGGAGAGAGAAAGAGAAAGACAGAGAGAGACAGAGAGATTGAGAGAGAGTTTGTGAGAAAGAGACAGACAGAGGTATAGATCATATCGATGCAGTCATATTAGAAGGGGCAAGGAACGTTTTCGCCATTTTCCTATTTAAGAGAAAGACAGAGAAAGAGAGAGGGAGAGAGAGATGGAGAGAGAAAGAGAAAGGCAGAGAAAGACAGAGAAAAAAGAGACAGAAAGAGAAAGATAGAGAGAGAGAGACAGAGAGATAGGTAGGTAGAGAGATAGATAGAGAGAGAGAGAGAGAGACAGACAGAGAGATAGGTAGGTAGAGAGATAGATAGAGAGAGAGAGAGAGAGAGAGAGAGAGAGAGAGAGAGAGAGATTGAGAGAGAGTTTGTGAGAAAGAGACAGACAGAGGTATAGATCATATCGATGCAGTCATATTAGAAGGGGCAAGGAACGTTTTCGCCATGTTCCTATTTAAGAGACCCCCCCCCCCCCCTCCTTTACCCGATGATCGTCTTGTGAGAATATTTTTTTTTTCTGCTTCACATAAATGCTCAATTTCATCTCGATGGACAGATTGAATCTCGGCAACATGAAAGATCGCATCCTCGTGTAATAAAATTGTTAGCAAGATAGGTAACACGATTGCTCTAATTTGTATCACGCTACCGCTTTCTCTTACCCTAGTCACATCGCAAGACCGACTCCCTACCGACCGATAATCGATCTAATCTTTACCTTTCGCGGTAATGTTCGATCTACCCTCGATCTGGTGGCGTTCTCGTTGGTGTGACCGGTACATAACTGCAGGCTCCAACGTTCTTCATTGGCATAGATGTAGAAAAACACAGTTTTTATACGTCTGTCAACCAATCAATTAAACTTGATAAACGCGTCACAATGTTTTAAGTTCATGGACAAGAGAAAGATATGTAACGGGATCTTTTTAAAAATATTTATATGTTTTATTGAATCAATAAAAATATCAAAATTTACAAGTAATTAACATAATCACAATGATAAGGAAAAAAAAAAATATATAAATAAAAACATAAACAAAGGTGGCAGAAAAAATTATACAAAAAAGTAATGCTCTAGGAAATATAACAAAATTGCAGTTCAGTATCTAAAATAGTGATAATTCGGAATATAAAAAAACAAACAAAACAAAACAAAAATTATGTAACGGGATCTTAAAGGTCTTGTTAACCATTTTGCAAAAACAGGTTATTAATCTTGATGATATATTATGCATATTCATATAATTATGATAATTATGATGCTCGCGCGGAAGCAAGAATGGTATATTCCGTATGATTTTTGGTTTATTTTGCACCGTAGTTAGTGTTTTTTTTGGTTGTTGCTTTTATTGTGATGGTTGTGCATGAAAGTATGCAGCCCTCCACTTCGTAATACGTTAAGAAAATGTAGTGAAACCTGCACGATGAAAAAGAAAGTCGCAAATTTCTCATATTCAGTAACCATACATAATTATAAAGGACTTTATAAGCCAAAATATTTGAAGAAAATAATTCAGTTATCATGGTTATAGAGCTAGGTAGTGAACATAATTATATCTGTACGAACTCTTCAAAATTACCATGGAAAATAGTCAGTGAAATTATCTGAAATAATTTTGTAGGTTATAAATATTACTGAAATGGAAATGGAGTAAAAGAGTTCCCTCATAGCTATTACACCATTGCAAAAATTATACACAACATCTGCACATGAATGATGTATAGCGATATGTTGTGTCTTTACATTGTGATAAGAAATAATTCCCACTCTGTAATTTCAGACAAATTTTTATACATCGTTTTTGTGTGGCGGTGCTGGAATACTGACCAGGGCCTCGTTGCATAAAACTTACCATTTACCATCAATGGTAACTTTCATTTAAACCTTGAATTTCATTGGCTGTTGAGCAATGTTGCTATGGTAGTTACCATTGATGACAGAGTTACCATTAATGGTAAGTTTTATGCAACGGGGCCCATGTATAACAAGCGGTGTCGAACAGGAATCGTTGCTATATCCATATCCAGATGAATACCTTGTAACTTTCAAAATTAATGAAGATGCATATTGAATTGAATCCGGGACTTTAGTCTTGGGATTCAATTCATTGTTAAGTACATGTCGCCCAAATCCCTTCAATAAACCGCCTTGACGAATTCTCGTAATCATTACTAAAGACCCCGGTCACATTTGGGCGGTTTTATGTTATCAACCCACGATCTGGCACACAATTGTTTTTGGTCAAATCTCCTATCACCTTCGCGCGAGAAATTCATTCCAATTTACAAATGTATAGTATTCGTCGAGAAGATCCGTTTGGACATTCTGATTTGTTCTGTTTCTTCTGGTAGGTACTCTCCTTGCACATCCGATCACTTTGTCTGGAACCCCATGGCAGTTTGGAAAATCTGAAAATTGTCGTTATTCCTCTGCGAATCAAATATCGTAATTAATATTCTGTTGTGATGAGACAAGTACACTCTAATAAACGTCTAGTCATTTTTTTTATCGCCTTGTCACATTTTCTTTATTAGATGCTAGTAATTCTGACTAGGATTCTGTTCATTTTTTTTTTACTAGGATTCTGTTAATTTTGACTAGAATCATGTTCACTTCAAACCCCAAGCTGGTAGTTTTGACTAGAATAGTGCCAGTGCCCTTGGGAATAGATATTCTAGTAAAAATCTGACTAGATTCTAGTCATATTTGACTAGATTCTGGTAGATTGTTTTTAGAGTGTAGATGCGACAAAGCAATGAATCAAGGCGTTTTCGTGGTTATGTTCTCTTCAAAATGATCGCGACAGTATGAATTGGATCTTGTCATTTATTACGAAAATTCATCAACATGATCAAGGTGGTATATTGATGTGATATGAGTGACATTACCACGGATATCTAATGAAAGAGGCCACGTGAGGCTAACACTTGAGGATTGAGGACCGACTGCACCGGGAGGGGGGGGGGGCAGGGGCAGTTGCTAACAAATAAGGAACGTGTTTTAGAAGCATAGGGGGGCATTATTGATCAAAGAGGCTCAGTTGTTGAGCATGTGCATGATGATAGTGCTATTCTGATATTGGAATATTTGGGATTGATTCATCCCAATCGCAAGTCTTCATGAGACGGGGGCGGACCCTGATATTTTAAATTAATGCTCCCCACATTTGGCATGTTTGCACATGACTTCTTTGTATGAGGAACAAGCAACTTTTTACAGTCATGGATACCTTGCTATTTACCAAATCAAAGACATCACACAGAAGAGAGTCACCATCTTTGCACGTTTAAGAACCCACTGCACCGTTATTCGGAAATATAGAAGAGTAGGGAGGAAGCCCCGATGTAGTGCTATACATTTGCACATTCCAATCGGTTATATCTGGAGGGGAGACCTGGGTGCCGTTGCATAAAACTTGCTATTATAGTAACTTTGCTATTATAGTAACTTTTCATGGAATACTGGATTTTGATTGGCTCTTGAGCAACGTTACCATGGTAGTTACCATTGATGGCAAAGTTACTATAATAGTAAGTCTTTATGCAATGGCACCATGATGGTTAATAAAAACATTAGATCCATTTAATTATGAATTCAATATGTCATATTCGTTTTATATGACTGAATTACTTTCATCATTTCACTTTGTTACATAATCACGATGGATACGAGAAAAGAAGAAGAAGAAGAAGAAGAAGAAGAAGAAGAAGTTAGAGGGGTCCACTCGCTATTCATAAGGACCACTATTCATTTAACACGCGTTATGAATAGCGGTCCTTATGAATAGTTATGAATAGTGGTCCTTATGAACGGAAGTCCTTATGAATAGCGAGGTAATTTGTCTATGGTTTGCCAGCTATGTAAAAGGACCGCTATTCATACAAAACCGCTATTCATTTAGTCACGCGTTATGGATAGCGGTCCTTATGAATAGCGGTCCTTATGACTAGCAAGGTTACCCCAGTTAGAGGTGGGTCCTCCATAAACATGTAAAGCACTGAATGAGAAATTTTCGCTGTTTTTAATAGTCTGTTTTTATGAAAGCGGGCCTCCTTCTTAAAAAACAAAAAAATTGTCTCATTTTACACCAATCCCAACCCTTCAAATGTATCTCTGAATAGTTTCTGTTCTGAATAACTTCTTTGAAATTGACGAACTTGAAAATGATATCTCACTTGAATGGGTCATTGTGCATTATTTCGCGCCATTCTAACCGCCTAGAAAATGTCGAGAACACTTCCCAACACAATTATGAATATTTATGGCCAAATTTCCTCGCTGTAAATCTCGCCTTACTCCTCAGGAATTCAGAAATATTGGTTACCATGGTCACATATTCTATCCTTCGTAAAAAAGGCAACGTTATCTCCTTTCTTTATCTTTTGGTAAATCCTTCATGCGGGGTACAATTTTTATTCTCTCCCCTTCCTCGTTCGCATTTTCGCCAACAAAATAATAGATAGATGGGATTACCATAATTACGAACCCCGCTTTCTATGCACGAAGCGAGTGCAGCGCAGTATAAAAGTGATGAAATTCATCAAAATTAGGGTAGTCTACATTCACATTATAATGCTTTTCACACTCGCAAAATCTTGCTTATATAGACCCGTACTATATGTGGGGCTGTAAGTGAGGTCTTTTTATTGCCCCACCAATGGTAAGGGACTAAGCTTTAATATAGCCCACTTCCCTTTTAAACTCGATTTTACCAAAGTGGGCTAGCCCCACTGATATAGTACTGGACTACTTTGCCCTAGAAAAAAAGCAGGGTTTAACACTACATTTGGTGGAGGGGCTAAGCATCAAAATGAGATGAGAAGCATTCCAAATGAGAAAAGAAAAGAAGGAGGAGAAGAAGATAGTACGGGGCTAAGAATATCGAGTGTAAAAAGGGTATTATAATTTTATATGAAATGAAGAACGTGTAGGAAGGGATGTGGGCTGCCTTGATATATTTGATGTAAGTACAGGCAGAAAATTGTTTCTTAATATCATTTTGTAACGAACTTTTTGATAATTGAAGGACAAGGACTGTACAAGTTTAGTTTGTGTGTGCCGTGCGTGAATAAAAGGATAATTAGTTTTTACAAGAGAGCAATAAAGGAAGAATATAATTCTGTGTATATACCAGTCTATGCCTGGACGAGGCTGATGAGGAAAAGGAGAAAGAGAGAAAGAGAGAGTGTGTGAGAGTGAGAAAGAGGGGGACAGGGGGAGGGAGAGAGGGAGGGGAATGAGAAAGAGAGAGAGAAAGAGAGAGAGAGAGAGAGAGATTGAGAGAGAGAGAGAGAGGCAGATTGAGAGAGAGAGAGAGAGAGAGAGAGAGAGATGCATAGAAAGAGAGAGATGCATGGAAAGAGAGAGACAGACATGGAGACACATAGGGGGCGGGGGTATGGAAAGCAGATACTTAGAATTTAGAAGATAATGTTTAATTCATACAGTTTCGTTAGAAAATGCGTTTTTGATAACCCATGCAGCAAACCGCTTTCTCGGTCTCACCCTGTAAAATCTCATTTAAGTTTGGAATAATGCATGATTTTGACGGGTGTGTACATGTATGCACTTGCTTTGCTTAATGGACTTTTCTTTTCATTGTTAACCACGACTTGACCAAGAGGTGACCACGCGTATCACGAGGGTAGTCGTTACCAAGAAAGTCAATGCGATATCCTCCAAGTGGCCTTGTTCCTATAATATTGCTCAGAGAAAGACCCTAACTTATGGTGTTGGAACACGTCTTCAACTTGTTCCATCTGATTAAGGGGGTAAGAAAATTTGTAATGATATTAAGAATAGTAAAATAACAGGCTTCAGATATTGGTGTGAAAAGAAGGCCTCTCTATAAGTCAGGATTGATGTTTCTATCCATCTCTAAACATAAGAATCTATTGTGAAAAAAGGGTCGGTTTTCCTTTTTTTTTTTCTATAGTGGAGGCATTCACAATACGAATATGACAGTTATAAAAAATATTCCTGTAAATGAAGAGAAATGCACCAGCAAATGTTTGGTCAGCATACAAAAATGCACAATTAATTTCGAATATATAATTTTTTGGCAATCTATGACTCTGTAAAAAAAAGATAAACGAAAGAAAAAAAAAGAAAAAAAAAAAAGAAAGGACGAAAGAGAAGGTCGGTCGCTCTTTTGGTTTTCGCTGTTCAAGAAAACAAAGACTCCCTGTATTGAAAGATAAAGGTTCCCTCCACTACGTGCGAGAAAACGTGCAAAATATAATTTAATATGCATGTAGGGGTATGCCGACTTGGAACCTTAATTGAGCGGAAATTAACGGTGAGTATAAATCAATTTTTCTTTTTCATTTTCATCAACATGCTATTGTTGACCGGACAAAGAACTTTGTTTAATTACTAAATGGCAATTTAATGTTTCGTCGGAACTCTTTTGTTGATTTATACTGATCGTTGGCATGTTATAGAATTAATGATGAAAGTACATTAATTTAAAGCTTGACTCCCAGAGAGACATTAGCAAAGATCCATTTATGAAAGCTGTTTAATCAAAATCATATTCAGTAGGTGAACATTGTATAAATTTATCTTTGAATGTAAAAAATAAACATAAACTGTAAGAAAAATGCAATGGTTGAGCGTGTGAATAGATGAATTCTCCAAAAATTTGTTTGTAACACGTACAAAGTCATATTAACCTTCATTTCTCAAAGACATTAGCATTCTAAAGTATATCTTTTTAAATTGGTATTCTGGAAGGGGCTGCAGCCCTGCTTGATATGTCGTCAAATTAAAAAGAAATAAGTTCCCTTATACACAACGTTAAATTTGAAGACAAAACTAAAAAACATCAACATTATGGTGGATTAATTGCTTCCATACCCCTTACCCCTTACCCCCCCCCCCCCCCCCCCCATCCCCTCGGCTACTCTATAATGCTCTGAGACGAGTAACAACGATATTATTGTATAAACATGATTTATTCCTAATTGTGCATATACAATTATTGATGAGGCACAAGCTAAGGAGAATATACGTGATTTTACTTCTAAAATACAATCTCTAATAAGATGTTTAGGATGGTCCGATGGTCACGTATCTATTTGGCATACTAGTTTTTGTTGCCTGAAGTTTTAGAATGCTTCTCAATTGTGTTCATAGTTTTAGGCGTTTGCATAAGAAAAATTAGCATAAAATCATTCCAATATCAATTGATGGGAAACGGTTAAGTATTTCTTAAATGTAAGTTTAGTTTGTTAGTTTGTTTATTTGTTCTGTTTTGCGGGATGAGCTATAATTCCATGAATACAAAAAATATATAAGCTACCTTCTTTCTACTTGAAAATGCTTTTCCAGGATATCACACTCTATCAGTCCAAAACGTTTTCAGTTATTCATGTGTTTGGGGCGGTTCTAGGACACCTACCCCCTGGACAACCACCCCCCGGATAACCACCCCTAGGATAACCACCCTCTAGGACAACTACCCCTTAGGACAACTACCCCCTAGGGCAATCACCCTCTAGGACGACTACCCCCCGGGACAATTACCCTCTAGGATGATTACCCCCCCGACTAACTACCCCCTAGTGCAACCACCCTCTAGGACAACTACCCCCCGGACAACTACCCCCAGACAACTACCCCCTAGGACAACCACCCTCTAGGACAACTACCCCCGGACAACTACCCTCTAGGACAACTACCCCCCGGATAACTACCCCCCAGACAACTACCCCCTAGGGCACGTGTCCGGGGGTAGTTATCCGGGGGTAGTTGTCCTAGAGGGTGGTTGTCCTAGGGGGTAGTTGTCTGGGGGTAGTTGTCCGGGGGGTAGTTGTCCTAGAGGGTGTTTGTCCTAGGGGGTAGTTGTCTGGGGGGTAGTTGTCCGGGGGGTAGTTGTCCTAGAGGGTGGTTGCCCTAGGGGGTAGTTAGTCGGGGGTAATCATCCTAGAGGGTAATTGTCCCGGGGGGTAGTCGTCCTAGGGGGTGGTTGCCCTAGGGGGTAGTTGTCCTAGGGGGTAGTTGTCCTAGAGGGTGGTTATCCTAGGGGTGGTTATCCGGGGGGTAGTTATCCGGGTACGGTTTGGGGCATGTAACCCTTTCAGATAATGCACCAGTATGTGAACTTTGGAGAAATTATGCTGTGAAAAGAGAGGGTGACTTCGAAATCACGTTTTGGAATCTAACGAAATTATTCGTGACAGGGTTGTTTGTTTGTTTGTTTGTTTGTTTGCTTTTTTTTTTTTTGACGGGTACGTGATAGCGAGAATGATTGTCAAAAGAGGACAGGGATTCGATGTTTTCAACAAGAAATGATTTTCCCCTGAATATGAATATCACAAAGCTATCAATCCTCTAAGACCCGATCAAAGAGGTGGGATTTTTACAAAAATTCCTCGACATCATTTTCTATTCATTTCTTAAGGGAAGGGGAGGAGTACCCCGCCGGTTTTGTGAATCCGCTCATGCTCTAGAAATTGTTTTCAGAAATAATTTCATCTTTCTTCAGTCTTATTTTCCTTTTTAAATCAATTTCATTGACCAAATTTACAACGGTAAACAATTCAAATATAGAAAAATAAAAATGAAAAGAATAATTACAAATATACCATGATAACGATGATTTCACAAATGCTATTTTTTTTTCGATGGGAAAGACTCCAGCTTTGTTTTTTGTAATCTCCCAAAATCCGCTTAAGCTATTGTAATATTTCTCTCGAAATTTACAGCATAATCTCGCCATTCAATTCCTCATTGTGTATTCATCCATTTCCATTTTCTCTTTATTGTATTTGTGAGGCTCTCGCGTTTTTACTCTCCTGCATATATATTTTCCTTTCCATGTTACCCCTTTCTTCTTCAAGAAAACAAATTATTTTCCTTCCATTCAGCTCATGTATCATTGTCTCTTTCCATTTCTCATTTCTACTTTCTCGGAGACGGAACAAATCCCTCTTCTTTTTTTTTTCGCTTATCATTCCAAGAATTTGCTTGCCATTTTCGATTTTTCTGAAGACATAAAGCTGATTATGATCATGCTATTCAGGTCAGGTATATTATCATTGAGCGAAGTGGAAGAGATGAGAAATTACATGTCAAACGGTATAAGCATCATATGCCTGGTTAGATAATCTTCTTAGCATATAACTGGGTAAAAACCTCTCAAGAAGATTTTAGAGACAGCCAACATTTTGCCGCGCATGGCACGTGAGTTTTTTCTTCAGCTCTGCTTTATAATATACGGATTGCGAAAGATTCTTACCAGGGAACACTGATCATGTTGATTAAACTGTCTTTTTTTTAATCCAAGTTCTGGAATATCAATGCGTTTATAGATCTAAGAATATGTACATGATATGGTATATATACTTTCGTATAAGATATGTTGCTTATCTGCCGGATTATTTTCCATTACCGTATGTAATTTTCTAATTTGCTGGTCGAAATAACACCCTCAAGAAATGATAGCAAGTTCTCGATAACTTCCAGACTGTTACTACTAATGCGAAGTTTATCCGTCGGCACTGAATGTTGCAATTATAGCATTCTCGAGTTTGACGCTTTTGAATTTTTAACACTATAATTATGTTTATCGCCTATTGCCCTAGCCTATTCCGTATATTATTAAATCTTCACGAATCTTTTTGAAAATCTTGAAAACATAAAATGGGACACATACACAAACTGATATCAATATCATATTATGCAAAATGATCATCGTTCATTGAGGAAAAAATGTCTTTCGTGAAATGTCTCTTTATCTATATAAAAGCTATATGAAACGATAACAGATGAATATATATGAATATTGCTTTCGATGTCCTTTAGACTGCTTTCATTATTTTGCCACAATTTTACCTTTAAAAACACTTTTGTCAGAGGCTCCCGTTACACATATCATTACTCTCTTATTAAATAACCTTTTATATATCTTTTTTTTTTCCCGCAAAATATTTGTCCTTCTGCACCCACTTTCTACTCAACGCGGGTTCTTGGAAAATTGATTATGATAATATACCCGCGTGTTTGCAATTTTGACCGCAGCGATATTTTCATTCAGGGAATTATTACTTTTGCCATCTGACATGTCTAAATGAAGAGATATACAATAGACCCTGGCGTCCAAATGGATATCTGTCATTTTCACTCTAGCTCACATCCCTCGTTTTTGGTTTAATTTTGTATTTATTTATTCGTGAATTATTCAAACATGGGGTTGCCGCTACTGTACGCTGGTCAGACGTCATCACTACCGATAACGATAAGGAGATTTTCAATGAAAGGTTCACCTTTCTATGTTGTGTGTATGTGTGAGTATGCTAACGTAGGTAAATTAAATAAATAGTAGAGAAGTTGTAGGGTGTACTGTTAGTAAAAAAAATCTCGTTATCGTTTTCCTTATATGTGAGTTCTGACCCGCACTTTATACGAACCCGCGAGGACTGAACACACAGCGATATGATTGAAATTAAAGTACAGCATCTTTAAAATGGAGACTTGAATAAGCATGATAAGATTCCGACGTATTCAGTATCCATATAATGAGAGGTGTCGTAGTCGAGTGGTTTAAACACTTGACTGGAGATGTGAAGGTCGTGGGTTCGATCCCCGGCACGGCACTTATGTCCCTGAGCAAGGCATTTTATCTACATTGCTTCTCTCCACCCAGGTGTTAAGTGGGTTCCCGGTAGGATGCGAACGTCAATGTGATTGGATTAGAATGTAAAAAGGCGACTGGCTGGAATGTTCTCAAATGGAGTGGAGAAGGTGCACACATTGTGTGCGGGTATACCTGAATCCGATGCCAGGGTAATAATATGTAAATCGCTTAGAGACATCGTAGATGTATGAGGCGTTATATAAATCCCGATTATTATTATTATTATTATTATTATCATTATTATTATTATTATTATTATTATTATTATTATCATTATTATTATTATTATTATCATTATTATTATTATTATTATTATTATTATTATCATTATTATTATTATTATTATCATTATTATTATTATTATTATTATTATTATTATTATTATTAGTAGTAGTAGTAGTAGTAGTAGTAGTAGTAGTAGTAGTAGTATTATTATTATTATTATTATTATTATTATTATTATTATTATTATTGTTATCATCATCATTATTATTATTATTATTATTATTATTATTATTATTATTATTATTATTATTATTATTATTATTATTATTATTATTGTTATTATTATTATCATTATTATTATTATTATTATCATTATTATCATGATGATGACTGATACAAACAAAATATTCATCAAAATGACTGAAACCTTATTATACTGTTTTATGTATCGAGGTAGTACATAAAGAAATTAAGACTGGAACAGAGGAGCAGTGCGACTTGTCTAGTTGATGTCTAAAATACAAGTGTTTATTACAAACCAACCAGAGTACTTTCTCTGTTACAAGCAATATGAATATATGAGTCATTTGAGGAGTGGTCAATACCAAGAATCTCATCTTAGTCAATACGAATGGAGGAATGTCCAGAACAGGATGTTTATGATACAAGGTGGTACAGTTACTGAGAAGAGTGTATGAGTAAGAAGGAGAGACCAAGAAATAGAAAGTAAGATGATGGAAGAAACTAGAGGATACAATTCACAATGTACTACATCTACTATGTACATCTAGCATGTCAATACACTACATACTGTAAGTGTCCAAAGTGTTTCAAAGACCCAATCGCGTATATTGCCTTTTGTACAAGTTGTATTCATTTTGATTAGGCTCGCACACTAAGGGATCTTGCTAAAGGACATTAGTGCGGTGGTTGGGTCTCGAACCCCGAAACCTTTGATCCACTAGACACCTTTTGTAGGGGGTCTCTAGGGGCTATTTGTTCACCATGCTCATCACATATCGATCAGGAAGACGTCATAGCCAGTCGAAAAAATGGGGAGGGGAAGGGTATGGGCAAAACGCCTCCCCCCCCCCCCGGGCCTCAAGAACAAAAAAAAAAAACAAAAAAAAAAAAGAAGAAGAAAGATCGCAAATCCTTCAACAACAAAACAAACAATGGAATCTATGAAATGCTATTCGGAATGGATTGACACTTTGCTATTCAAGTATTCCTTCATCAACAAATCAGAAAATGAAAATTTCTGAAATTTTCTGTACTGAGCAAATGGGAGAGGAGCTCGCAAGATATGTTACGGAGTTGTCAATTTGTGTTTGATTGATTACAACTTCAAAAATTTCTTATCGTACTTTGCTCAAACCTTCACTAATCTGCTTCTCTCGTTTTTCTGGTTTTATTAATCAACTTAATCCCAGGATGGACTTCCCCTCTAATTCTTACTTAAGAGAAAATAGTTGTATCTATTATTAGGATATGAGAGTGGCTCTAGTACACACATTTCGTGTGTGCCTTGACGCGGCATGAGGGGCAAGAAAATACACACAAATATACATGCTAGCTACAACAGTAACAGCTGGGTAGGAAAAATAGCAGCAAAGATCGGTCAGTAATTACCCGAAAAGGAAATTAATCATGGGTTATTGATAGAGAGCTTCCTTTAACAGTGATTCAAGTCTACACTCTCTCGACTGTAGGAGCTATTTTTGGACCAGCGTACTCCCCCATGTTTGAAGCGAGAGCAAATATAATATAGCGTAAGCTCTCTGTGAGCGAATGAGGGAACACAGTGCTGTAATACAAATGCAGCGAGACACAGAGAATATAGACAAGAAAAGTGAGGAGTCAAGAAAAGAAAGAGATATACAGATATAAGATAATATATTTGTGAGGAAAAAGAACAAAGAAGAGGTAGCATAATGTGAAATCAGTTGAGAGGATGGTGGGGGATAGGAATGAAACAGAACAGAGTGAAAAAACATTTTTTTTAAAATGGTTTGCAGAGAACGGGATCTGAAGGGAGAAAGGGAAAGAGAGACAGGGAGAGAGAGAGAGAGTGAGTGAGAGAAGTTTTTTGAGGGGGAAGATACTGGATAGGTAAATAGATAGACAGAAAGAGAGAGATAGAAAGAGAGAGAGAGAGAGAGAAAGAGAGAGAGAGAGAGAGAGAGGGGGGAGGGGCAGCGATATAGGCAGATAAAGATAAATAGCGAAAGAGAAAGAGAGTGTGAGAGAGAGAGAGTGAGAGAGAGAGGTTGTTTTTTTTAGGGGGGAAGATACTGGATAGGTAAATAGATAGACAGAAAGAGAGAGATAGAGAGAGAGAGAGAGAGAAAGAGAGAGAGAGAGGGGGGGGGAGGAGCAGCGATATAGGTAGATAAAGATAAATAGAGAAAGAGAGTGAGAGAGGGTTTTTTTTGGGGGGGGGGCAGATAGATAGGTAAATATATATAGAGACAAGAGAGAGAGAGAGAGAGAGAGAGAGGGGGGCAGATAAATATAGATAGAGAGAGAGAGAGAGAGGGGGGGGGGGGTGGATACAGGCATACAAGGACAAAACAATCCAACAAACCAATCAACAAACAAAACTAAAAACAATCACACAAAACAAAAAGAGAGCAGTGAAATATAATGTTCATTGTCTAGTTTTTACTGCAGAGACAGAAAGTGATAGAAATTCGATACAAAATTAAGAAAATATACAGAAAAAAAAACTAATTAGGGATATACATCGAGAGAGGGGGTAGTGATAAAAGCCATATAAAACCATAGAGATATCAGATAGCCGCGGCACATCATTTTTCTGCAAGCGATTATTGGCGCCGCGGAGACAATCATTTTCGGAATCGTTCAATCATGGCATTTTAGTATTTATGTTTGCTGCCATCTATTGGTGTGTTGAAACTCTGACTGAATACTATCATGACTATACGTTGTAATTATTCAACAGCGCCATAATTGACACTAGTTTTCCCTCTATCAATTTGATGGTGATCCTTAATCAATAGTTATATTGCAGATTTTAATTCAAGGAGAGTATTTTGTTATTCAGACGAAGTATTATTTTGAATCGGGATAACAGTTCCACAAATCTGCTTCCTTGCAATGTAAGCTCAGGGAAATTCAGTGTCGGAAAATAAAATTTTGACACTTTCTGACCTACTGATTGTATTGATGATGGATTTATTGTGTTTTTATTATCTTTAGTTTCTAAATATAAAGTGGAAAAAGAAAAAAAAAAATCGAATTTATTAATAATAAACTTACAAATTGTTCCATTTCGAGAGTGGTATCAATCAGACTTTTCTTCTAATCACACATGAACCTAAAGGCATTTTTGCTTCAAGTCGAATCTTCACAGACGGGAATATGATCTTTGACTTTGAAACCATAATTAATAATAAACATCTAAACCTATAAATGAAAATGGAGCGGCGTCATCATCTATTTCATAGCCTGCTGTACATGGTAATGATGAGGTGTAGTGGTACAGTGATTCATTCACATGACTCTCAATGAAGAGATTAATCAAGGGTTCGAGTCCTATCCGAGGCACCTGTCCTGGACCAGGAGTCCAAGACCACAGAGCCACACACGCATAATTATGAGCAAAACATTAATCTACATTTCCCACTTTCTACTCAGGTGTAAATGAGTACCTCATAAAATGTGTCACTATACAATTTTTTTTGTCCATTATGTCAAAAATTTGCGATTTGAAGTCGAATTTATTTAGTATAACTTAGATTTTATTTGTCATTTTAATTTGTATTCACTTTGTTATACTTTTCAGATATCGGGTTCATCATGGCAGTTCTTTAGCACATAGAACTAGATTGATTTAGCTGCTCCCATCTTTCAACACTTAGCCCAAGGCAAGTCTACCTCATCTACCATGAAACGCAGGTCTTTCGCTGAGACCCACTCCAGCCTGGGTCTGTTTGCACATCAGCACGCAAACAGCGCATCACCGAGCAGTGCGAACGGCGCCACTGCTGGCGGAGCAGTGCAGCAATGGATCAGTGTAGCGGATGGGGCGAACAAACCACGCCGAAGCCCCGGCAGGACAGCACGTCGTTTCTCGGCGTTCGTGGGTACTAACATCGGGCTAGCGGCTCGTAGAGGGTCCGCGATGCCCGTCCTCCAGCACGAACCGGAGTTCGAGGCCTCGACGAAGTCCCAGCAGGTCCTGGGACTACGGAACGAGGAGTGGAACAGGTGAGTCTCAAGCATTCTTCATATTTTGCAGCCCCGTTTGGTTCAGTCGCAAAGGGCTTCTGCATCTACTCCGCTGCGATATACATCGCGCGCTCTGACCGATAACATGTCGTCTGCAAACGATTTTGTACACATAATTGTAGTGACTTGAGAACAGTGTGGCTGGCCTGCCAAACATCGACCTGTTGCGATTTTCCCTCGAATAAATTATTCCTACACAGTCATGTCTATGAATAAGGGTTTTGATTTTGATTTTTGTTCTTTTGGTAGCAATTATTGGATGAGAAGGAATCTTTTGATGAATTTGACTCTCATTTGATAACTCCTTGATTTGATATAGTGGCGTAGTAGAGTATGTGTTTATTAACTGTGCACTGGCGGTCTGGTGGGCAGGTAGCCTCGGAGTTCATCGAAGGCAGTATTAATGACCTGTGGTATACGGATCTATACCTGTTCACCTTTCCAAAACATAATGCACTTTTATGGTTGATTAGTCTTGCAAGTGGATTAAATGTATATAAATAGGCCTATACACTGTCGACGAAGAATATATTAGTGGCAAAAATATTAGTGATATCAGACAGACATAGCAGTGCACCGATGCCTTCTTGTGTTTGTTATGAAGGCATAGCCACAGGGCAATATGAACATAGAGGTATATCTTTCAAATTCGTAGGGGTGATATCTTGCGTATGATTTTACCGAGGAGTTTGATTTTACTATTACTTTCAGTTGAGGCAATGTTGATTGAAATATTTTTGTGTATCCCTTCTGATGTGAAAGGATTTATACCTGTGTAGGCTTGGATGAGGGACTCTGAATATTATTTTATAGGTCACTCCCTGCCCCCGGCGGTTCCATTTTATCAATACCTACATGTCAATTGAGATTGTTATTGAATTAGTTTAGTCTGCCATTCTCTCCCCCCCCCCTCTCTCTCTCTCTCAGCAGACTCTCTCCTCTCTCATGTCTCTCCCTCATTCTCCTTGCCTCCTCTTTCTCACATACTCTCCTCTCTCGTCTCTCTCTCCTTCTCTCTCTCTCCTCTCATGTCACCTCCCCTCCCTGCCTCTTCTCTCTCACACACTCTCCCCTCTCGTCTCTCTCTTCTTCTCTCTCTTCTCTCATTATGTCTCCCCTCCCTTCCCTGCCTCTTCTCTCTCACATACTCTCCCCTCTCTCTTCTCTCTCTCCCCCTCCCTCTCCTGTCTGTCTGCCTTCCCTCTCTACTTATTATAGTATACAGTCATGTATTATAGGTTGATTCTTATCTGCCCTTGTCTTCATCATGTTTATAATCACGTCTGCCTCTAATACCGTGTTTACACATTGATCCGACTCTCTGGTTCGACACGAGAGTCGTGTCGAACCCGCCTCAAGCTCCCACGGAAGGACAACTGTGATCGCGTTTGTATTGAATTGGCGAGTTCGACCCGGCTTGCGGATCACAGACGGGAGTAGCATAACATCACAAACGTGGTTGATTGGCAAGCTTTCACAAGCTGTTTTACTTTTTATTTGTTTGATTTTCTGTTACAATTTCTTTGTTTTTCCTTCTTTCATCTTCTCTCTTCTATATTTGTTTATGTATTTCTTTGTTTCCTCTTATAATTCCTAATGTATTTCTTTGTTTTTCCTTCTTTCATCGTCTCTCTTCTATTTTTTCTCATGTATTTCTTTGTTTAATCTTAATTCTTAATGAATCTCATTGTTTTTCATTCTCTCTTCTTCCTTTCTTATGTTTTTCTTCTTTTCTTTTTGTTTTCCCTTTCATAAATTGCCGTGTTCGACACGGCTTTCTGTTTATACATCAAAAAAATTGCCGGGTCTGATACGACTCTCGGATCGAAACCTACTATTCTGGCGGAGCTAAAAAGGCGTGTTCGACCCGAGTCTCGGATCACACTGATCGCGTTTATACATCATAAAATTGCCGTGTTCGACACGACTCTCGTGTCGAACCCGAGACTCGGATCAATGTGTAAACGCGGTATCTTTCTGTTCTTCTCCATCTCTTTCTCTCTTTCTTCAACATGTTCACTGAAAATAAACCGCAAATCGTCTGTTGACAGCCAGAAGGACGTTAACTCTGTGTCAAACGTATATGCGTTAACGCCCTTCTGGCTCCAAACAGACGAAATATAACTGCGTCATAAGCCATCCCTAATAATGGCTTGGATCTCAATGTGTGCATAAACCATGAAACAACATATCATCAGGTATAGATTCAATTCTTTCTCCGTTATGATTGGCTGCACAATGCTTCCATTAGTATGATGAAAGGGGTTTGTATTAGTGGGAGTGATTCTGAATGGGGAAAAATGTCTGCACCTCTTAAACCTAGCCCCAAACTCTTATTCGGAAAACAGTATGGTTTAATCCTCTGCTCAAGAATAGACCGCTTCGATAATGTTGCAAATTGTAAATATACCTTTCAAACAAAGGTTGTTCTTGACAACCTGAAAGCTTGCCAGAGGCTTGCCGGACATAGCAAGAAGTAATGTATGCAAACTGGATTCCAAGCATTGAGGCTCATTTATAAAAAGCATGTGCTCGTCACTACATGTACATAAATTTGTATACATTACTGAACCGGTCTATTGCCCAAAAACATGTTCGCGTCGCCATATATACGCGGTTCGTGTCAATGAAATAGACATGACATTAATGTAAATACATTGTTGTGTCGGGAGAACCTTAGATAAGCTCTTGGCTCATTTTTTTTTGCAGTAAAATTTAAATTAGAAAATTAGTTTTCTAAGGATGCAAATGACCAAAAAAATAAATTCGCGTTTTTGATAAGGGATATGTTTGGTCTATTGATAGATGGGCGAATTATTTAGATGTCGTGCATTAAAAGTGAATGTTCGATCCCATGTATTTTATATTTGGTATGCAATGAAAGATTTTTATGGTGTATATTCATAAATGTATTCATATACCCTTCAGATGTACAATGAATGCACAGTCGTGTGTATTTTATAGTTCGTAGGGCTACCATAAAACGTACAATGAAAGATTATTTTGTGAGTATTGAAAATGTACAAATAAGAGCAAGGTCCTGCTATTCAATCCGTAAGTTGTAAATACTGTGTCAGTATGTATTTTATAGTAGGCTTATCATAAAAGCATGGAGCATAAAAGCATATAATTTTATCAATGTCTTTACATATCGTATACGTTGTGCAATGAATGCGCAGTCAGTTCATAAATGCATGCGGTGAAAGATCTTTTTCGCCTTTATTTTGTGAGTGTTGAAATAACAGCGAGGTCCCGCGATCCGATCCGTATCATAACAATAGGTAGCGGTCAAAGTTCATCTGAGCAAGGTGGTTGGTATGTATGACAGAGATAGAGAGAGAGAGAGAGAGAGAGAGAGAGAGAGAGAGAGGAAGCGGGGGGGGGGGGATAGAGAAAGGGGTGGGGTTGGAATAGAAGATAGTTAAATTAATAAAGAGGATGGAAGAAACTAAATGAAGGAAGAAAAGAAAATGCAGTCGATAAGAAATTTGATGTTCAAAGGAGGCGAAACTTAATTTTTTTTGGTTTTTTTTTTTTTGGGGGGGGTAAATTATTAGAGTGCTATGCAAGGTAGGAGAAAGAAAGAACAGAGAGAGACAGAGACAGACAGACAGACAGAGGGGGGGGGGGTGACATATATATATATATATATATATATATAGAGAGAGAGAGAGAGAGAGAGAGAGAGAGAGAGAGAGTAGGGTCATTGCGTAGAAGCAGGAGGGAGAAAGAGAGAGAGAGAGAGAGAGAGAGGAAAAAAAGAGAGATGCCGGATTTTTTTATTTATTTATTTTTTTTTTTGGGGGGGGGGGGAGCAGTATCAGGCCATGGCAGACACAATTGTGGCCACTATGAATAATTTTAATTTTACCATGATAAAACCAGAGAATGCATGCCCTGGAGCAACTCTTGGATGTCGAATGTGGACATGATCATGCCCTATGCCGACGGCAGAATGTACGTGTACATGAATGCATTTTTTTGACATTACTATAGTAGTTAGAGAGGGAGAGAGATAGAGAGAGAGAAAATGAAAGAGAGAAGGAATGAAAGAGTGCAGAGAAAAGAAAGAGTGCGTTCGATTAGAAATTTGATGCCCAATGAAAGAGGATTAAAAAAAAAAAGAACTTGTGAAAATACTAAGATCAAGAGAGCGCGATCAAGAAGCTCAAGTTTCAAATGTTGGGTAAGATAGAGGGATGTCACACAGAAGAAAGAGAGAGAGAGAGAAATAGAACGAGAGATATGAAGCGAGAGAGGAAGGAAAAGAAGGAGAAAGAATGTGAAAGAAAAAAAAAGCATAAGGCATTGGCACTCATAGGGGGTACACGTCACAAAAATAAGGGAATTCGTGGTTGAAGAATAGAGAATGATTGGTGTACAAATCAAACTCAAAGACCTAGGACAAATTATAAAAGTGTATACTGCAGAAGTAGAAGACAAAAACGATGTGGAATATGGTTCTACAAAAATCTAGAAGCAGGACCACAGAAGAACATGGAGAGAGAGAGAGACAGAGAGAGAGAGAGAGAGAGAGAAAGAGAGAGAGAATGGGGTGTATTGAGTGCACGGAGAAGTAATTAAGTTGGTGCCATTAATTAGTCTATTGTTAACGAGAAAATTGTTTAACTCGTTAACTACTGAATTCTCTAATTCCCATAAGCTTAATACAGGAGCCACCAGGTTCTCGTGTGTGATGGGTTAAATTGCTTTCCATTGAGCTCCTTCCAGTAATAATAATATACACAGAGAACATGATCATTATAATTACAACATCACTACAGAGAACAATTACAACATCACTACAGAGAACAATTTAATTCCATTGAATCTTTTACGAAGAAGGGTTCGGGTGATCCTACACTAATTAATCCATATATTTGAATAGACAATGGAGATACAACTTCCTGTATTGGATGAATATATTTTATACCATACACTGCACTCATATTCCTACATCATAATATATTGGCAAAAGAGAATTAATTCCTTGACATTATATTGCAATACGATACCATTATTCAATACAGAGTGTGACCTTTATGATATGACCTTATATCATTCCCTGATGGCTAGTATCACATTATGAAGTCGTGATATTTATCATGAAGTGGTTACTCCAAAATTCGTGGAGAAAGATATTTAATCTGTGTTTTTTTAATTGATACTAAAATGGGTTGTAAATTTTAGATACATTTAAATGAATGTAAATTGAGACTTTGCAATGGCATAGAGTCTTCAATTATAGAAATGTTAATGGGATGACTTTGAATGTTCTTTTCAATTGTTTGAAAAGAATTCTTATAGTTGAATGTCGAAGAAAAATAGTTTATCATCAATTTAGAAAGTACATTAATAAAGAGCTGAATTAGAACTTGAAATTGCTAATAAGGAGTTACGTATCGATCAAGAAAACCAATTTGTGGGACTACTGTGATTTAAACAGTTTCTGTAAAAGAAATTGCAATTCTGATGGGATAATGGCTATACACATTTGAGATTCATTTCCGCATGTTTTAGGGGATCTTTTCTTTATACGGATTACGTGCAACCTTGTGTGAGAGGCAATTAAAAAAAAAGAAAGAAGGAAATTGGGGAACGTTTTGTGAAAGGTCATAGAAACAGAGCAAAAATAATCATGGTGAATCTTTACAACCTGCCAATCACCATACCTATTTGAAATGGTCGAAATATTATGTTGCTTTTTTCCTGAAGTGCATATTATCTGAAATGATGGACGATTCTTCCCAGAACCGCTGGTTACCAACAATTAAATTCACAATTCACGTACAGTATATTAGTGTTGCTATGTCCGACAAGGCACAAGAAAACATTTGGGGTAACAAAGAGCAATCTTTATTGGAAAGGAATATATTGATTAGAATGCTTAGGAAACAGGTCATTTGTTATCAGTTTGTCCATTGTAATTTAACATATTTCATGCATAAGCTGTTGTTGCTGAAGGTCGGGCAAGCATTTTTTATAAAATTTTACTCTTTTGATCATTTCCAATAAACCAATTTATTTGATACGCCTTTTCATTATTCAAGTGTGGCGAAAAGGTGAACCAAATATGTCGATTCTTTGTTTCTGTGACCCTCTGCCAATCATCACCTATTATATTCTCGACAAACCCTAGATTGCATTGTTCTTATTATTTATTCAGTACCAACCTTTGTGAACTTCACCCGGTGCAGTATATTCATTAGACTTTGCCTAATCCCGTAAAATGTGTTTGTTTTCCCTTGGAAGTGTACGATATACAAGATAGTCAAAATATTTTGTTTAAAGAAATGTTTTTATTAGGGTATATAAACACTGAGATCTTGTAACTAGAGAGCAGTGTAACAGAACATGTCTTTCACTGATTTATTAGTTTAGCATATTGCGAAAGAATAGGCCGAATCAGCAGTGTGTTCAGGCTGTTTAAACGAGGAATATGTTTAGAGAGAGAGAGAGAGAGAGACAGAGAGAGAGAGAGAGAGAGAGAGAGAGAGAGAGAGGGGAGATGAACTATCTTTTCATTGTTGAAGTAAAAACAAGATTGTTGACAAACCTCGTGGCTCAATGAACACAAAATGTGAACTTTGATATGTTATGTTTGTGCCTTCAGAAGTCCTGTTTACTTCAGTACACCTGATATATGTCCTACTTTATAGTGTGAAAACTAAGTTCTTGTTATACATAGTTCCCATATTTCTCTATTAATGTTATACATTCAGAGTATAGCTTTTCTTATCTCATCTTCCCTGTGTCTGTTTGTTTGTCCCTCTCTCTCCCCTCTCAATCTTCTGTCTCATGAAAAGAGAGAGGGAGAGAGAGAGGGAGAGAGAGAGAGAGAGAGAAAAAAAAAATCAAAATACGATTAGCCCAGTAACTACGTTTTTTGTTAGGCCAAGTGAAATTAATTCTTAGTTTTCTCGTCCGAGTTTTTTTTTTCAGATATGAGGAGGAGGGAGTCCATGTTTAAAAAAAAATTATTTTATATTTTTCCTGTATATGAAAATGCTATTGGGTCAATTTTAACAGAAAACGTTGAAAATGTAATTTCATCTGTATATGCAGTACAAAAGGAAGGAGGAGGAGAAGAGAAACTAGGAATTAATTTTTTATTTGGCCTTTTCGGTCTATAACAAGATTTGCTGAAAGATTATGACAATGCGATTCGTTAATGTAGCATTTGAATGATGGACCAATCACCATGCAATTTCCATTGTTGAATTATGTATGGAAATGTGTGCGAAAAACAGATCAAATCAAATTGCAGATACATTCGCTTTATATCCGAGCAGACGACATCTCAATCGTTTGATCGATTGCGGGGAATCTCTCGATTTATCATCGTAACAAAATGTTGATGAATTTAAGTGATCGGATTATTTCCGACACGTTTCTTTTATTATATTCAGATAATCTCCTTGGATTGCAATATAGGCTATCCTAGGTCTTACGTACGTGTTACCTTCGTACATCACACCAATCAAATTTCCCCCTTATTATGCTGAAATTAATCTGACATTTTGCTCGGGGAACGCAATACCGTCAGATCTGCCATACAGGACTAAATTAGATTTTCAAGAAAACCGGCAGGTAGCTATACTGTGCATTAGTCTCCAGCACCAGGAGTTTGCCACTTTCATGGTGTTTGCTCGATTCGTAGTTACAACTTTAGTAGTCATAATATAATGACATTTTAAAACCAAAATAATTAATAATCTATAAACAAATTAAATTGGAAATGTGTCATCGGGCGAAGCATGACTCGACATACAACCTAAACAACATTATTTTAAAGGGGGGGGGGGGGTGTTTTTCGTAATTGATTTAGTCGTCAATCTGTGATTCCCCTAGAATCTGAAAAGTGAAATGAAAGGAAAGGAAAAACCTGAAAACATGTAAATCATTGGCTCTGCCTGTAGAGGGAGAAAGTACATGCACTTTGTACATTGTAACGCCTTTTCCAAAATAATACGCAAACGATTGTTAGTTTTAATGCCTTACAGTAATGTTCTCAAACTAAATTCTCATATAATTTAATTCTTCTCCTTTCTTGCGTTAGCTTTGGCAGCAGATCAGTATCATTTCATTTGATTCGTTCTGACTCGAATTTTTCATGTTTATTTCTAGATGTAATTGTTGTAGGAAATCAGCTTAAAGACCATCACAGTGAAATTGTAGTACAAGATGATCCCATTTCAATATTAATTTCCACCTTGAAATGCCTAAAATGCGAGACTACGGTGTTCGTGCCAACCGCCGTTCGTTGAGCACGCATGGTGATGATAATTGAATCCAATATTCAAAGGCAAAATGGAACACGGTGTGGCCGATTTTAGATGCAGTGAGGAGCTCCATGAATGCATCCATTTCACCAAGAAAACCACATTGAACCGTTTGAACGTCAAGCAATTCATCATCCATCAGAGAACATCGCGTCCCACCTACCCGAGGACCGATTAAATAGTGACGAATCCAGGGGAGAGAGAGAGAGAGAGAGAGGAGGGGGGGGGGGGGGTACGGGGACACACGCCCCCCTGCAAAACCCGATCTGTTATACCTAATTACACTGGGGAGGGGGGGGGGGGGACTGGACATAATAGTATTCGTGTGCTCCCCCTCCCTGGCAAAAATTTAATTAAAAAGTAGGACTTGAAAATGTAATAACCTAAAAATATGTACACCTAGTAAAGATACGGTTCTTCCGTTAAGTGACATTTGTTGGCAATTTATTTTCGATAAAGCGCATTTGGGAAGTACATCCAGAAGGAAAGAAAGAAGAAGAAGAAGAAGAAAAAAAAAAACCCTGCAAAAGAGAGAAATACCTTCCTTTTTTTTAACAGTTCGTTGATGATATTTTGAGCTTAGCTCTTTCCACATGTCTTTCTTCAATCGTTATTACTTAGATTTACGCTCAATATTTGTGCATATTAAACTTGATATTTAAAAAAATTAACAACCAGTCTATTCTTTAATCAAGGGTATAATCATAATTATTTGGAATGTGAGATTCTTAAGCGCAGCATAGATACAGGCAGATGATGGGTGTTAGGCTGTCGGTACCAACATGGTCCATGGACTTCTTTTGAAAAATCATTATTTTTTTTTTGGTTCAAACTTCAGCGTCCAATTACGTTGTATTGATTTTACTGCTGCATTTTCTAGATTTTTATTTTCAACATTTCTGATCTTTGGAATAGTATTTCACCTATCAGCAACCATTCAGAATTTTCCACTTCTCTGTTACAGATTTCAGGTTTCAGATTTCATTTATTTATTGATCCATATTTCAAAAATACAGAAAATTAGCCGCCATTGGCATGAGAAAAACATTATACATGATAACAATAAACACAATAACAATATCACAATTTAAATGCATACATCATATAAACATATAAATACTCAAGTACAGATAGCGTAAGAAAGAAAGAAAGGAAAGAAAGAGGGAAAGTGAAGAAGAAGAGAAAAGGAAATGTACCAGAGTGATAATGAGACTACATTAACAGTTTACATTGGGACATGCGGATTAGTTTTTCAAAAGTCATTTCAATCACCCGAATACAATATATTTAAATGATTCCTATATATTACTTATGCCACCATTTCCTTACTTTTTTTTCTGTACACTAAAAATTCGGTTACGTTATTTTCTGAAAGTGCTTTTTCGTTCCCGTGTGCCGCTAAAAGTGCCCATATGGTAGATTTATCTTGTGGAAATGTTATGTCTCCATGCGGGCCATCCCTGTCGAATATCTTGATAACTCGTTGACATTTGGAGATAATGGCTTGAACGAGGTATAACCTATTTGTTGGATGCTGCGATCATGATACATGCGGCATCGTATCTCAGTTTCTCCCCCACCCACAGCCTGTCTGTCTGCCTCTCTCTCCTCCTCCTCCTCTCTCACTCTCCTAATATCAGTCCTATCCCCCTTAACCAATCTCTCCCTGTTCCTACTCCCCATATCTCTCTCTCTCCCCCCTCTCTGTCACCTCTCTCTCTCTGTCACTCTCTCTATCTTCCTCTCTCTCACACACCCTCTCTCTTTCTCTCTTTCTCTCCCTCTCTCTTACCCCCTCTCTCTCACTCTCTGTCTTTTCCTCTCCCTCCCTCTCTCCCTCCCTCTCCCTCCCTCTATCTCTCTCTCTTTCACACACACACACACACACACACACACACACACGCACACACGTACCCACACACACTTTATATCGCCTTTTCTTTCGCCCTTTTGCTTTCCACCTTTCTCACAGGCCTCTCCCCTTCCTCTTTCTCTATCTACCCTATACTTTCTGGTCAGTCAGAGTACTTTAGTCTAAATAGAAGTAAGGGAAGGATACAAATACACACACACACACACACACGCACACACACACACACACACACACACGCAAAACAAACAAACAAAAACAAACCCAAAACATATCCGTGATCCGATGAAATGCTACGAATTGGTGAAATATAGGAGCAGAATTTGATCTATCACCTTTTACTTCGTTTAAAATACAACACTTTGTTAGAAAATTATTGTGTTTTGAGAGAAGCCTAATCCAGGATCATACTGGTCGTGTCAGGATCAGCTATAGTAGAGGGCCTATGGTAGTCTTACATTTCAGACACTTTGTTCCGACTGACCAGGATTTTTACCTGCAAACTAAGGATGATTCACAGGCTCAATCAAAATTTAATGGTGCATATAAGCCACTAGATATATACCTGTAGAAAGAAGTGACATGACTTTTGACTCTTGCGTGTCGATATGTGTTGCACCTGTCGATAGATAAACATTATCTTTCTCAATATCATCAACATCTTTCAAAACTTAATACAGCGTGAAAGATGGGGGTATGTTTAATTGTAGGCATATGTGCCGACTTATTTTATAAATATGATAAACGTTACCCATTCTTATTAACACTTTCCACTTTCTGTCTTACACAAGGATTTTTTCTTATAAAATAGTCAGAGAAAGTGAGAGAGAGCGGGATAAAAAGATAGATAAATGGGGAAGAGAGAGAGAGAGAGAAAGAGAGAGAATGAGAAAGAGAGAGAGAGAAAAAAAGCAGGTGCATGGCCTGTCAGAAACATGCAAGAACATCTTCTAACTGGTGTCCAGCATATAATGAATTTTAGATTCACCATGAAGAAACGTGCTGGTGCATACTTCGATCAGTATTCTTGGTGTAAAGCATCAACCGAATGATGTTGGCATGATAATTTTATGTGCTTGCTTTACTACTAGATAGGCACCATTTAAATGCAGCAGTAAGCCAGTTCATAATTAAAATTTGCGCATGTGCAGATAAAGGTCAACAATTTTATACCGAGTACAATTGACCTTTATACCCTTCCATTTTGTATACGCACCATGATGCGCGCATGAGTATGATTTTACTTGTTAAACAAGTATGTGCGTCTACCAAAACAAATTGGGGTCATTTCGGGGTCATTTGTACCATGAACTAATTACGGACTGGCTTATTGGCGTCACTTTAAATTTGAAGCCATACGTCAGTACAGGATGGTTTCAAATGCCCATACAGAACCCAAGAGTTTCTTTTGCGATTAATCCCCGTAATTTAAAAGCCTATTCCTTTTTTTTGGGTTCAGCATCTCTTACATCATTAATTTTACGTATTTTTATTTCATTTATTTGATTATATGGATTTTGAAATAAATCTGAACTGAACTAATTCCTAATAATTAAAGCGTTTCTCTCGAGTTCAACAGAAACTATTTTGTAAGACATCAACAATGCTCATTATATCAATCCATGGGATGTGACTTCAATTAATTAGTCTTTGGTTTGCTTACATACCCATTATACTGAATTTTCTTAGCTCTCAGTTCAAATAAACATTATTCTGGACTTCTACATTAAGAACTAAGCATCTACCACACCGTTTAGTGACCCTTAGTGACACGGTTTGATTAATGTATTAACTCAAACCATTATCTATAATTATTTACATTAGAGTTATTCATTAACGAATCGCGTTTGTTTCAGCTCATGGTTCCTAAAGCTAATCAACAATTTTGTTATTATACACGCCGATGGAAGTGGCATATCAGATATAGTAGTGAATTATAATGTTATGACATGTACACAAGGAGTAGCGTAGCGTGTATGTAGCAATTGAGGGGGCCGTGATGGAGGCAGTGGTGGTTCAATGGGGGGGGGGGGGGGGGGGACACGGTTCTTACCAGGTGGATTTAATGTGAGTGAAGAAAACATACCTTCTTATCTCTGTTCCTGTCCTATCTCTCTCTCTCTCTCTCTCTCCTTTTCTTTCTTTCTTTTTTCCTTGTTTCGTTTTCGTTTTGCCATTCGTTTGAAGGGAGAGGGAGAGAGAGAGGGGGGGGGGGGGGCGTTCCTCCGTAGCTGCGCCAATGAGTCATGTTCTTGTAACTCACTTAGCGAGGTATTTTACATTATGAGATGTTTTGTGTGGAGGTCGCTTATATAGGTGTTCAATTCTAAGGGCTTCACTAATTTGTTTCGGCATTTCTTGATAAACAGCATAAACACCCTTCGAATTCTAGCGTATTTTGTCTCTTAACTGACATGTTAAACACACCGTCAGTCAGGCCACAGTGATGTTATCCCCGTTCAAATTCTGGCGAAACATTCTGATATATATATATATATATATATATACAGTGTAATTACAACATTCTTAGTTATTAGAAAATCCATTCATGTAAAAAAATATGAAATATACAAATGTACCTGTTAAGATGATTATAAAAGACACTGTTGTATATTTGAGGGAAGCCGGATTGCATAGTACATTCTTTAGAGGGGATGAAAATCTTTTGAGGCAAGCTTCAGCGCCGTCCTACTTTTGCACCAGTTTCGGTATGCCCCTGATTTTCGCACGCACATTATTGCTTTTTTCCAGGCACACGTTGCTGTCCACGGAAGAAAGAAGATGGCGTTTTGTAATTAAATTTCTCGTCTCCCGCTCTCCATGTCGCACCCAATCTCCAGCCACCTCATAATCGTCTACCCAAATCACCCGTGAAAAAACCCGCCAGCCCGACAACGTGTTCGAAGCGACACCCATGACTGCTCGTTAACCCATTACGTCTCGGTAATGTTCTTTACATGAGCGAAAGGATCTATGTGTGGCAGGTCTTTTCGGTTTCAGATATCGAACGCATAATAATTTCTCTTTCACTCAACATTGTGATGATAATTTTACTAATTTACCGGTTCTTTATTATCGAAACCGTATAACACTACTTCATGAGTTTGTTAAAGAATGTATGGACATTATGGAGTATAATAAGGGTAAATAAACCTAACTTGAAGGACTTCAGTGTAAACTCACGATGCATCTAAGATTGTTCTTTTATTCTGTAGAGTATTCAAAATATGATAGTATTCGACTTGGGTCATGTAATACTTTTTTGCGAGGGTGCAGTCCCATATATGCCGGTATCCATAGAGGGTTTAACAGCAGCAGCAGCAGCTGTGCAATATTCGTGTTTTGATATGAAGACTCCAACAAGTACAAAACAATTCTCATGTACTACTATGTGGTGTACCATTAGAGTTAATTCTAGACGGTTTATCCGGAATAGAATTATATCACCAGCAGGCATGCTCAATATAATCGGTATAAGTCTAAGATAATCCTCACAAGCATGATGGAAGATGCTCAATAGATTATTTTGTGGTATTGTATTAGTCGCGAGAGCCCTGTTATTGAAACCATTTCAGTTCCATATTATTACCATTCAGAGACATCCCCACAGCATCCTAAATCGCTCTTAAAGGATATCGATTCGGACATGATAACCCTGGCGCTTAGCCGCAAGCATGCTATTTTGTCCTAGTGCTTTTCGAGGTGAAACGAATCCCAGACAGACAGAAACTAAACCACATTTGCCATTTTTTCACCGCTAATGTTCTCCTCTCAAATATTATGAAAAAAACAAAAACAAAGATAAAAAACAAAAACAAAAACAAACCCAAAACACTATCAAACCCCTCCAATCGAAGCTCTCTGAAACGAAGAAGAAGATTAATTTTTCATCCAGCTTGCATTTTGAAATGCACGTCCCATGCATAAAATGCTCTTTGGATGAGTACTACGTGTAACTACAGATACAATTTGGAGTGGAAAAACCCGTCTTGAAATCTTACGTTTTAGTGACATCTGTCTGTGTAATCTGTTGATACAATTTTGAAAAAGGGTGTTACGATCTTACTGTTTATGCGATTTTGCGACATCTGGGGGGGGGGGGGGGGGGGGGGATGTTACGTTTGACTTAAAGTCAAGTGCCAAGGTGCCAAGTGCCAATGCGCATACGGTATTAAACGCGTAATCTCATTGGTAGATTACCCAATAGCGCGCGTCCCCTGAACGTGATCTGACCAATGCGGTGATGTGTCATGTACCGCACGCAACTAGGAATTTAAGTACGACTTTAAGTCAAACTTAACTCTTTGTAAAACACCTCCTGATTGCAATATAAACTGAACACGATATTGCTCAGGTGTTATGCATGTATGTAATTATGTTGCCTTTCGGGTTAATGATGCGTTTGTTTATTGAGCAAACATCCTTTAAATATACGTGATGCTGATGTTCCATTCATTTCCAGACTCTATAAAGAGAAGTGCATGAAAAGATATGCCTCTGGCTCTCATGATTATTTCAACAGATATCAAAGACACTACGAAGTTGACAAATTCAAAGACAATGTTTTGAATTTTACGGTATGTTTCATGTAGCAGCTTTTGAAATGTATTCTTGATTTATAAATTTTCCTTGCAAAAATCACAAATTACCAGATCTTTTCGAAAAGCCTAAGTAATCTATGCAAAATACTGAAAAGAATGATGCCACATCTACCTTAGATTTTGCTTAGAATACGTCTTTATCAAATCCGTTACTTATCCTGTTTAAAAGAAAATATTGAAACTGACACGTTTATGCATTCATTCCATAAGGTTAAGGCGACCCCATCATGCTTTTAGGGAATCTTGCATCCCTATTCTATATTTTCGAAATTAGTGTAAACATACATTTTAGATTCATTCGACATACAACATGTATAAGAGGGAAAGAATATGTTTGAAACTGAAGTAAACACATTTCTGCTCTTGCGAGAGCAATTTAAGTATAGTATCTGCGTGTTTCGACTGATACTATAAAAGATCTCATGTTAACTGCACTATATTATCATGCTTTACAGGAGCGGCTTATACACAAGCAATCTCATGCTTGGCTCTTATATACTTTATACAAAAAGCATCCCAAGAAATGCACAGATCAAAAATTCATGTACTGCCTGTTTCTATGAAGATCTTGTGTGTGTTAACAAGTAAATTTACTGTATGGTGCATGGTAGGGAAGCGTCTTATATACAGGCAATCTTGTGCTTGGTTCGTAGATTTCATGCAAAGAGCATCCCAAGAAATGCACAGATCAATAATCGTATCGAACAAATTCATGTACTGCCTTCATGTTTCTATAAAGATTCCGTGCGTGTTAAAATTTAAGTTTACTGTATATGGAGCATCGTAACGAAGCGGCTTATATACAGGCAGTCTTGTGCTTGGCTCGTAGATATCATGCAAAGAGCATCCCAAGAAATGCACAGATCAATAATCGTATCGAACACCGTGAAAGGGCATAAACCGTCCTGGGGCGACTTCATCATTCGGCTTTCACAAGTGGATTCTAGTTGTCTATCTAGACTCACTTTGTGCCAAAATTCTATATTTGATTTTCCTTAGCGTCTGTTAAGAGCCAGAAGGCTCTTAACAGACGCTAAGTGTCCTTCTAGCTCTCAGAACACGACATGAAAAGGTATATGGTCAAAATAATGTTGATTACTGGTCATGCACTTTAATTGTAAAAGAACTGGCAATCACAACTAAAAGCACATGACGCAGGTGTGGGTACATGGGACTGCACAAACATCCGGCATCAGTAATTGGTCCGAAGTTGTAAACTATTTCTAGTGATATTTGATATATGAGTTCAAGAGTAATTCATTCCATGGGATATTGCTACAAATACTATTCTATTCTTCCACGTGAGAATAAATAGAATGAGAAAGATCAGAAATTAGTTTTCTCCTTTAGAAGAACTCAGCCTGCCCTTTAACGGTATAGCCTCACAATGAACTGTGTTTCATTATAGCGCAAAGATACCAACATAATACATTTGAGTACCTACATGTATATGCATTTTGCATGGATATCCAGACTCCCTGTAATACACGTATATAAAAAAAACACAGTTCTATATTTGAACCCTCCACTTTCAGCAAAGCTATTTAATAGAATGTTTATAATGTAAAGATAGCAAAGTGAATATAGGACACTCATGGAAACTATAAAATGTAGTTTACGGAGATTCGAAATAAGATCGAAACGCAGTGAAGCATTGATTCGCCTGACTACTAGGCTATATAGTAAACCTTTCCCGTTGTAGTATGATGTCTGAATTAATGTAGAAGGAGATAAATCTTCTTATGGAAAGGGGCAAGGCGAGGCAGCGAAGATAAAGAGACCGATAATCTTCGTACTAGTTGTACATTGAGAGAGAGAGAGAGAGAGAGAGAGAGAGAGAGAGAGAGAGAGAGAGAGAGAGAGAGAGAGAGAGAGAGAGAGGTACCATGCAACCATATGCTGTAGATTTTGTAAGGTCACATAACGCAGAAGAGATCTATCCAAAGTGAGGCAGCATAAATGCAGTGTCTCTTTTTGAACTATCGGCTGTTTTACACGCTGTATTCATGGTATATTTCTTCATCCAGTTTTTAAAGTTGCGATTTTGAGATATTACAAGTAAGCATTTCAAAATTTTGATTAAAAGCCTTATAGTCAAAAAGTTCTAAATAATAAAATTTGTAGGCAAATATATCAAGGAAAATCACGATTGAAATTTCTCTTGAATTGTTTTCCCCCAAGCATTTCGGGTAGATTTTTGTACATTGATAATTCATCCACTTCCATTTTATAATTGAAATGGTAGATATTATAATATAATTTTCCACCATTAGATACATTTTCCACCCCCCCCCCCCCCCATGATGTCAATAGCATGGCCATATTTCCCACTTAGCTAAATACACTGACATTTGGACATGTTTACGACCGTATACACGTAATGAAGATGGATGGTAAAATATAAAGGCACTTAACTGGTAATTATCATACACATGTCATTGTCTGGCCCTTGTAGTGCGATATTGCCTATATGAAGGTCTACCAGCCCTATGAATATATTGATATTAGAAATACAAATACCATGAATACGGGGGGGGGGGGGGGTGGGTGGGGTGGTGACTGGAATGTACGAAAACTTTCGAAATTCAACAATTTTTAGAAATAATTTTGTTTTAATGTCAAGAAGAAGTGGGGGGGGGGGGGGCAATTTCCCTCATATTTTTATCCGCATATGCAGCTTGTACACGTGACATTCATATGGATTCAACTGTGGTGTTATTATTATTACATTTGCTCAGGTTTCTAAAGATTATGTTGGATTCAGAATCTTGAACAGTACCTTCAAACACTATTGATTTTCAAGGTATTGATGAAAAAAAAAATAAACAACGAAGAATAACAGAACTTCTGCTAGGTTAGACTTTACAAATTTGAACGACCTCAGATTATTTGTTTAAATTAGGTTATTGAATTAAGGCAGGTTGTTGTAAATTACGTGACCTGAATTATGCTTTTGAAGTACCCCACTTGAAAAAAGACAGAGAGATACATTACCAACTATTTAGAATATTGTGGGTCCCTTGCACATCATCCACTATTATCAAAGAAATCTTACAGTATATATTTGAGTACTTAGAAGCTCTGAACATGGTCTTTAAATTTAGTTTAATTAAGCAGGTTAGCGACCAAACAGGAGACGATCAAAATTCACACGGACCCGATGAATGATGACCAAGTAAATATTTGAGTTTATTTTGAGTTTGATCGATAGCTTCGAAATGCCAAAGCCGCACCGTCTGAAAGCAGCAGCACGCTTATCTCAATTCAGTAGATGACCTTCTCTTGTATTTAACTTAGGCAAAGGCATTTCGATCACTCATTTTGACTTTCCAGTGATTCTAATGGAAGTATCAACCATTGTTGTGCAGTTGATTTCCTCTCTAGCCGACCATATAGATGTAATAAACGAGAGCGCTCACATAATTTTAGAAGTAATGTAATTCATGAACCTGTTGCGTGTAGTCTTACCCAGTGGCGTATCTAGGGGGTTGGGGGCAGGGGGCACGTGCCCCGGGCGGCACTTGGAGGGAACGCAGAAAACCAAAAGAGAGAGAGAAAAGGGGGGAAATGAAGAAAAATACAGTTTTTGAGGGTGTCAAATACGACAATTTCTAAAGCTCGGTCGCTTTACTCCCTCGTATAATTATCTTCTTTTCAGGATCTTGTAATTTTGCGCCCCCAGTATATAGTTCTTAAAAAGCTCGAAATTTGAAAAAAAATGAAGATGTAATTGTCGTTGCTTTGCTCGCTATCATGTAAGATTCATCTGACTCTTGCTAAATATTCCTCTCCCAATATAGGATAAAGTGTATAAAACAGCATTATCAAAGGTTCAACATTTAAAAGAAATATCAATTTTTGGTCGCCTTGCTTAATTTTTCAACTATTTCTCAGGGGTTTTCAATAGTTTTGCTCCCAATTTGAGAAGTGTGTTAGTGAATAGAAAACCGTTTATCAATGTACAAAATTCGAACTTTTCTACCGCTCCATTGAAGTGGTCAATTGCAAACTTTCCTGGGTAAAATGCACAAGAAATTGTGATTTTTAGGGTTAAAACTGGAAAAATTTGCCGCTCGGTCGTTCTGCTCCCTCGCTTGTACAGTAACGCAACTTCATTGTTTGCCCCTGGTGCCATAATCCCTAGATACGCCACTCACTGGTTTTACCCCATTAACTTTTTTATTCTCAAATTCCCGTAGATTTAATATACAGGGACCATCCGATTCCAATAGGCAATGGGTTAAGTTTAGCCCCGAACTGAGGTTGATATGATAGCACGACGTCTGCAGCTAACATGAGACATAGTTAGGGATGTGTTCTGAGTATCAACATCCTAATGTTGCAAGAAGAACTGGTTGGGTTTTTACATAATATTCTAATAATGTGTTTATCTTGAAATGATGTGATTTGTATTAGTATTCTAATGCATTGACCCGTATGTCATATGTGATGTTCTTATGGTATATATAGAGCAATCTTACTTTCAAAGTAAGATTGACCTATCAAATGGTGAGATGTATCTCATCTTAGCCTCGTGAAAAACACCCCTCCTGCATTAATGATCTAACCCTGATGTGAACATAGTAGTGCCTTATGCAGCTTTGTAAGAAGGGTCTTAACGGTCCCTCCCATTTGAAATCCCGGTAAAAAAAGATAACCAAGCAAACCGAAGCAGCAGCAGCAACAACAACTGCAACAACAACAACAACAGCAACAATAACAACAACAATAACAACAACAGCAGCAGCAACAGCAGCAAAAACAACGACAGCAGCAAGACCAGCAACTATAGCAGCAACAGCAGCAACAACAGCAACAACAGCAACAACAACCACAACAGCCGCAACAACCACAACAACCACGACAACGAAAACAACCAAAACAACCGCAGAATCAAAATAATGATATTACACAGCTTTCAGTGGGTATATGGAAAGGCGGGCTTTCCAGATACATTTTCCCTATACCTGCGGAAAGGGAGTGGGGGCAGGGGATTCCTACCACCGGCCCTAAGACATGTAAGAGAGCAGCATCCCCGTGCTTATCGATTTGTCAGGACACAAAACAATCTACGAAGATTAGCTTGAAATATAGGTATAAAAGCCATTTTGATACTTACTATACATCTTACTATATGTTCATATCAGAGGTAGATAGCAAATTCAATATTTTTCCCAAGGGAATGTGCGTCAACAGTGCCATGTATTTCCACGCGAAAACGAGATTCCACCTAACATGAGATTACAAGCGATTTAGCATGGCAGATGTTTCATCAATGTTAATACATTCTTTCTTCCCCGTGCCGTAAGAACATCTTTTTCCCCCTTTAAAAATGTCTTCTCCTTCACATTGGAGGTGATACCTTTGCGGGAAACATGGAAACTTGAATCCACGTATCAATGGATTCCATTTCCCTTTGTAATTGTAATCGATCGGGTACATGCATAATGAGAATATTGAGATGCCAAGAACTTAGTGTGAATAATATTGTCAGAGTTTTTAATCATCCCTGTTTTAGAAAATCTATTCAGAACTTGTATTCACGAACATATATCATTTATTGAAGAAGGGGGGGGGGGGGGGGTGTTGGAATGAATTTTTACTTAACAATTCGTTTTGATTTGTGCGGATTTAACATTTTATTGTCTGCATTGAAGACTGATTTTATAATGCTCATGCCAATGTAGTGAATGGTTTTTTCATAAAGGCCATCGCTTTGTAGAAAGCTTTCAGCAATCGAACAAGCCAAGGTTTGTGCATTTGACATTAGAAAGATCCCCTCGTGCGCCGACAGAGACTCAACGTTTTAATGTAAGCGTAGCCGCGGGCGATTATATTTTACTTTTAAAGCTTAAAGGTACTAGTATGCCCTCTATGCACGTATTATTACTAGGTATTCTCAAAGTGCTCTGTCTTCTGATAAGGGAGAGAAGGATTGATTTGGAATTCAAGCTTTCTAGGCCAAGTCAGGAAACCTCTAATGGCTTCTTTTCGATTTGACCTTGAGTGATTTATGCGTGTATGAGTGCCTCCAAGAGAGTTTTGTTTCATTTGGATTTTATGATGAATTGCCTTTAACACTGCGTTGATCATATCACCGAATATTCGAAAATGTTAAGGTACTGGATCTTAAATGAATCTCCGGCATTTTGTTAGCTTCAGAGATAATAGTCTAAGTGTGCATGTTTCTCTCTTTCCCCCCCCTCTTTTCCAATATGTTTAATACAGTTATTGGCAATGTGCATAAGTACTGTATTGTAATATTCATTGAAGCCCATAACTTCTCTGATAATAATTATGTTTAAAATATTTTCAAATATATCTTGAATCTATTTCAAATGTTATAAATGGTTTCAAACTATATTTCAAATGTAACATTTTGTTCAAGTATAAAATGTTTTAAAATATATTTCAAAATAATGTAACACGTTTTTTTCCAAATATATTTCAAATACGTCTTTATTCCAAATGTAACGTATATTTGAATATACTTCAAACATATTTCAAATGTACATGTACCGTATTCTTCAAATATATTACGTCAAATATTTGTCAATTGTAACATATGTTTCTCTGTATATATACCCCTGCACCTATTCTCATCTTCTCTCAATTAAATATACTGGTGATAATGATTGAGTGATATTTCTGGAGATATGTCACAGCCATCATACCAGTATAAATCCCATCGCGATGAATCACGTAAACAAGTGCTGTCAAACATATAAATTTTTTTCTAGCAAGATGTATGACATGCTGTATATTATTTGAGCAAGAGCGGTGCGACAGGATATTGGAGGGTGTTACCATTGCCCGTTTTTTTTAAACCCCTATACCCTCCCCCATCACGCACATGATAGCCAGCATTGAAAGTGGATTCGGAAGGAACTGTTTACGTTATTATGAATTAGTGATCACGTTGATAAGCATAGCACCCATAAGAACAAAAAATGACTTAAATTTCGTTTAGAAAAAGGATTACACATCAACTCATATTGACGGTTTTTAAATAGTTTTGAAATATGTGAATTTTGTGGCTGCGTTACCACTGCCGGATTTTGTTTACCTCCTCCTCTCCTCATCACATAAATGTATTATTTGCCATAGCTGTGAAAATTGATTTCGAGAAAAATTGTCTAAAATAAATTCTTAATTTGTGATTATTTCATCTTTTAATGAAAACCGTCATAGATGGAGTGGTTTAGGCCATAAGGATAATATATGAACAGTTTAACGAAGATTTACTAGAAAAGGCAAGCAACAAAAAATAAGTTGGAAAACATCGACACTAATAATGGTTTATGGGACATAAAGGACGGCATCTATAATCTCATTTAACAGACTAATGTTTACTTATTACTTATTAATCGCCTATGGCCTGTCAAAAAAAAAAATCATTTATTTATTTTGCTATGTATAATTCTCTATCTTGTCATACAACGAAAACTCATTAGGATTTTATATAATATTACATCGCTATCGTACGTGAAATTTGCGGGAGTTGATTTTTCTCAGACTAACTTCCAGAAATTTTTTTTTTAAAGCATATTATTGTGATACTTAATGCTCCCTTATTAGCAAAATGAGAATATTGAAGGAAAAAAAATAGCTTGCTGCCACCTATTTATATCAGTATATTTGTTACGTTTAATGAAGAGGATGAATTTTACGATTCAAATGAAGATTGGAGAAGAATTACATGAGGCTGGGAACAGACTAGGTTCTTCGAAAAACTGTGTCAAGAGACAATCAAGATGATGTATTAAAGGGAATCTTGAGTTCTGGGAAAGGTGAAAAATAATTTGTGAGCTTTCTCATTCCTTTTATGTCAGTTTGGAAGAACATCATAGTAAAACATCCCCTGAAAAGGATTGCTCTTCAAATGGTCTTATATTCGAAATATGACTAGAATTAGCTGAAATGCTCGGGCCGAACATTCATGCCACTTGTGTGTGTAGTCCCATATACCCTTTTCTGTGTGCAGTACATGTGCTTTTCAGCAAGATTGGGTCAATTTCTTATCTATTTTGATGATTCCAAATCAACACAGTTTAGAACAATTCTTATGTAGACATGGTCAACCTTTCCAAATTCCTTTGAGACAGTTTCTTTCACAATATAATTGCATGACCAGAACTCTACTTTATCTTTAACAGACTGTAATATTGTATCCTGTTTCGTCCAGGGTACTTTCAACCGAGTGATATTAGTCCCAAAGTCTCGCTGCATTTAGACATGTGGATAAAGAGATTTATGAGAACTCATCGGACAGAGTTAAAACGCTGCTCCAATTTCTGGTGCATGAAGTATGATTAGATGCGCCTTTTGTCTAATGGATATTACAGTGTCAAGATAGATAGATAGAGAGGGAGAGAGAGAGAGAGAGAGAGAGAGAGAGAGAGAGAGAGAGAGAGAGAGAGCAACAGTGAGGAGAGAAAGATAAAAATACACTGTGAAATAGGTGAGGGTTGAGAGGGAAAGAGGGAGAGAAGAGAAGAGAATAGCGGGAGGGAGAGAGAGAGAAGAAAAGGAAAAGGAATTTGTAAAAGTTTAAAAGAGAGAGAGAGAAAAAAAAAGAGAGATGGAAAATGGAAGGAGACAAGAAGAAAGAGACATATATACAGTATACCAACTAAGATCAGTGTAAACATAATTATTGAAAGCTATGGGGCACCCTCGCTTAACTATCATCCTTAGAAAGATGATTCTTCCTAACCTAGATACGGATCTGTCAGGAGCAAACATAATCCCGTATGCCTATGATTTATGGATTCAGTATACGTGATATTTTATTTGTGACATCTCTTCTCTTGCAGATTTACCGAGTAGGCGTTTTATCCATTTCTTGATTTGTTAAACCAATCCGAATGTTGAACTGTATTCCTTTACATTAATTTTGCTCTATCTTCATTTTCAGAGACCAGGGCAGCGTCTTATAAAAGAGGTGCGATTGATTACTTATTACTTATTTGCAATTAATATTAATCGCAACTCTGTGTACAAAAAAAGTATAAAAAAGTGCCCTTCCTGTGATGGAAAAGGTGCATCTCCTGAGGTGGGAAATTTCCGTAATTTTTGAGCCTTATATGTGCCCTTTTTACTTTGTATTTCCATGTGATGACAATGGAGGGTGCCACTTACTTTACTTTTATAAATAATATCACCTTTCTGTCCGCTTTGTTCTTAAAAGAAATTTCAGTTCAGAAAAATGCCCCAAAATTGCTCTTCATTTCGATGGCAGGTAGCATTTCAATACAAAACATGCCCTTTCTTTACCTCCAACATGGACAATAAATTGACCATCCTTTCTTTTATGATAAGGCATTATCCTTGCTCTCATTATTGAAAGATAGGTGAAAACAGTCCTCCCATAGGGTTTTAAAAATCATGTTACATTTGGGTCATGTTCGCATGTGATCCCAACGTTTTCATGGTTTTACCCAAATCAGGCATCTGAGTTTTTACATGTCACTTTCAAAATGCTGCTGCGCGGTAAAGCCTGTACGGATGGATGCCATCAATGTATCATTTAAAACATAATACTTCTAATTTATGGAAATTAGATAATTATTGTGATAGAGCACATATTGCGGTCGCAATAACCCTGCGTTCAGGTGTTTTAGAGTTTCGTTTTTTTTCTGGGACGCACTGTATATAGTTTCTGAGCAAATTACATTATACCTAATCGTGTGTTATTGGTTTATGATTATGATATATCTATTAACATGATAACAATAAAATACAATTCAATTCAGATATTGTAATCATTATGTGGAATTATCTCTCCCTCGAGTAATCGCAAAATCACTGTAATACATTATGACATAGGGCTTGCGGACACGAATGCACAATAGTCAATCAGGCTCGATAATGCCAACATCTGCGGAGAAATTTACGTGAGGGACAGAGAGAGAGGAGGAGAAAGGAGAAAGGAGTGAAAGATATCGAGAGAGAGAGAGAGAGAGAGAGAGAGAGAGAGAGAGAGAGAGAAAGAGAGAGAGAAAGAGAGAGAGAGAGAGACGGAGAGAGACGGAGAGAAGGAAGGAGAAAGAGATGAGAGAGAAGGAGGAGGAGGAGAAAGATGAGGAGGAGGAGGAGGAGGAGGAGAGAGAGAGAGAGAGAGAGAGAGAGAGAGAGAGAGAGAGAGAGAGTGTGTGTAAGTGTGTGTGTGTGAGGGAGAGAGAAATAAAGGGGATGAAATTCATAATGTGCTAGCACTTTCCCACTGGTAGCAATATACGTTGCTTGATTTTAACGATGTCTTGTAAAACACATTTATATGTTTTTTCTTTATTACGTCAGCTTAAAGAGAGGGAATTTTCTGCAGTTCAAGATATGTTGCACAAATTTCACACATAATTCCATATGATGCAGACTTAGGTATAGTAATTTTGGCAGTGGGAAAGGAATCCAATGGCAACGAACGGGTAAGGGATGAGATAGAGGACACCGCAGGCGACCATTAGCTCGTCAAACTCACTTCTTTTCCCGCGCTTTTAGTCAAAGTAGTACAGTCGGTGCCCGCTATTTCAAGAACAACTTTACGCAGTCGGTTATCCTCATTTTGAACATATCCTTTTATCTCTTTATGTCACGGTTACGATGAAGGATATGAAGAAGAAGATGTAGGAGGAAAATATATATAATCTGATACTGACATCATTGATGGGGAAAAAAAACAAACTAGGAATGGAGAACAGAAACGAGCCAAGTAAAAAGAAGGATGAGGAGACAGAGTAAAAGATGAAAAAAGCGTGTTATTTGACATGTTTAATACTATAATTGAAAGTGGTATTGAGGGGATATGTATTGTTGTTCATAAGATGTATGCTATCTCAACGCATTTGCAGTGATGGTGGGCGAAAAGAAAAGGAAAGGAAATTGAAGGAAGTAAAGATGAAGAAAAAAAGGAAAGGCAAGCATGGAAAGGGATATAAGGAGACATAACGTACAAATTTGAAAAGGGGTATTATTAAATACATTGTATCGAAGCTGACATTGAGAGCTATGCATTCTCGCTAGGAAAGTCTGGAGAACCCGTGCAGTCACCATGCATTTGCAATAATGTTGTAATATGAAGAAGAAAAAAAATAGCATGATTATGATGACCTTGACTTAGAATCAGGAGACTTGGCACAATTGGATTGGAACGTGATCCTCCTCCTCACAGCCGAGTGATTTTTTTATTATTTTTGCCTCGTCTTCATCGAATTCGAGGCAATATACATCTTTCATCAAGGTAGCGTTAATAGTGGATAAAAAGGACAGGGTATCGTTTCACGAAACCGGTCATAAGTACAAGTTCGCCGACATCCCATTGAAACGCATGTTAATTTTTTGATACACTTGATTCAATGGGATGTCGGCGAACTTGTAATTATGAAGATTTCGTGAAAGGCCTCCCCCGGTTTCCAAACCATTATAGCAAGCGATGCTCCTACCTGAAAGATGGCAATGATAAGAGAGATCAAAGGTAGAGATTACATTTAAAGACAGTGTTGCATTCTGGTCCTCTCTCTCTAAAAAAGAGTGAATTTTCACTCCCCGCGCCGTAGTTACTTCAGTGATCACTTGTTTAGGAGTGAATATCAAGTGCTCTCTAAACAGAAAAGAGTGAATTTTCACTGGCTATTTTTTCTTTATTTTCACTGCCCGGGGAGTGACGTCAGTGATCACTCATTTTTATTTATTTTTTTCCAGAGAGTAAAGATGTGAAATAGTTTGTGAGCTTTCTCTCAATCGTTTTTATTCCCTCGCAGAAGAATATCATAGTAGACATAACAGAGTTTCTTGAAGAGCTGTCGTATTCAGTGTGACTATAAATAGACTAATAAGTATAGTTTTAAAGATTTGAGGCAATATAATTATGTTTGCGTGGTCCCATATACCCAAATCTGTGTTGAGTGCTTTTTCAGCAAGATTTAGTGAGTGTAATAAAATTTTGATGATTCCTACCCTCACAATACACAATTATTCTTATCATAATCAACCTTTCACAATAAGTTCTTGACAGTTTCTTTCACAAAGCTAGCTCATGTCTATAGTCAACCTTTTCTTTAAAAGATAATAAAATAATAATAACAATAATATTCCGTTCTTGTATAGCGCAAATCACATTAATATGAAGACGACACCAGGATAAGAAATAGAAGATTGGGATTATAACTCCACTACTTTGACTCGACTGTAGAGTATAATATCGACGGGTATATAGACGACATGTCCCCTGTGACGTGAGGTCGTGTAAGCTACACTGTGATGGGGATGTTTTCTAAGCATGAATTATGCAGAACTCGACGAGACAAACCATGGCGTATCAAAGCACGACAGCCTAGAGATAACCTGGTGCATGTATACTGCATACAGTTTGAAGGAGGTGGAGGGAGGATGGAGAGAGGGAGGGAGAGGGGGTAATACGTTACGAAACACTCGAAGATAGGTAGGGAGAGAGATAGATAGAGAGAAAGAGAGTGTGAGAGAGAGGGGGGAGAGGAAGGAAGATAATAGAGAGGGAGTACGGGATGGACTGTGAAAGCATAGGCACTGATAGCGAAGGAGAGAGAAAGAGATGTACAAAGTGAGAGAGGAAGAGAGAAAGAGAGTGAAAGAAAGGAGAACTAGAGAGAAAGAAAGACAGAAAGACAGAGAGACATAGAAAGAAAGGAGATCTGGAAAGGAGAAATTAACAGCGAGACATCACAGAGAGAGAGAGAGAGAGAGAGAGAGAGGGGGGGGGGGGGGGGGGGGAACAAACAGTAGAGCAAGAAAAAAATGGTATAAATAATATTCACTGGGCCTAAATATGAAAAAAGAAAAGGCCAGTAAATGTCCATAATGAGAAAGCACTATACCACAGTTTTAAAGCAGAACCATAATAATTTAGTTAGAGAGGAAAGAATAAAAAAAGAAAAAGAAAAAAAAAAGCAGGAGAGAGAGAGAAAGAGAGAGAGAGAGAGAGAGTGGGAGAGAGAGACAAAAGAAAATGGGTAGAAAATAATGAATAATAAAAAGGACAAGTGTGGATTTGTGACAGCTTTTCCTGATGCTAAGTCGGATTCAAAATAAGAGAAGTAAATGGATGTCCTTTAAAATATGTAAAATACCTGCATGCAACTTTCATAGAAATAACTGTCACTTTGTGCTGCCATTTTGCAACTGGAGATACAAAGATTACTGAGGATGCGAGAAGCTTGTGAAAGATGACGGAGATCTGAAAAGCGGGGGCGTTGCTTCAAAGAAAAAAAAGTCAAGTGAAATGGTCAGAGAGTCGAGACACAAAATACCTACACGAATTTGTATAAATAGGTGAAAAGTAGATAGCTTCAACTAAAAGCTATGTAGTATTCATGGAATCATTGAGATAAAAATGGATGCACAGCTTTAAAAAAAAGAAAAAGAGATGCACATCTCTATCAAAAAGTATGTAAATCTTTATCGCAAAAGGATGAGAATTTCCATGAAAAAGAATGAAAATATTTATATATGAAGGATGGAAAAATTTATCAAAAGGGATGAAAATCTTTATCTGAAAGGATGCATATATCTTTTTTTCAAATAAGGATACTGTAATGTTAAAAAGAATGATGGAACTTCATAAATACAGCAGGCAAATGTTCGAGAATGCCAGTCTTAATAATAAACAAATTCTGGATAATATGAAGAGTTTTGCGTTGGCGACATCACTGCTAAATTACACGCCTGGGCATCATCAACATCGAGAGGTCTTCGTTTGCATACATCCCATCCACACTGATTACGAGTACTCGGCATGGGAATGTCATGAATTATTCTTGAATGCACATAACGTGTTCATAGAGTGGATCATGATTACATGTTATATTCATGATTTCATCATGATCATGCGGCGTCCAGGGACACATTGGGCATTTCCACTTCGCGGGAACAGAATTACAAAACATTTTTTTTTTTGTTCTTCCATTCATATCAGTGGCGTTCCCCCGTGCCCCCCTCCCCGAATTGAATGAAGATGAAAGAAAGAAAAAGAAAGAAAAAGAAGGAAAAGAGAAGAAAAGAAACGGAGAAGGGGAAAAGGACGTGAAAGCAAGACGATAGGACACCCTCCCCCACCCCTTAATCAGTGGCCTTGTAAATTCGCATTTAGAGTAAGACCACTGCCCCCTCCCCTCCCCCCCCCCCCCCCCCTCAACGACGCAACTGCCCCTTCAATGGTTGGACATGCCCCACGAATTCATACTATCCATGCAACAAAAAGCAGTCACAGAAATATATCAGCGATTTTATACATGACTTGTACTTCCGCTTCGGAATAAAGCTGGGTTTTTTTTCGTATTGAAATAGTAATTGTTAATCAGAATGATTAAACATTACTTTTACTGAAGGCATAGATACTTGCTCAAACTTTAAAATACGCATTGTCGGAATTTTCCTGTATGCAATCCTCTGGAGGATCGCCTTTTGTATACAGTGCTGCGTATAATAATCATGATGATGGTAATAATAATAATCCCCAGCGCAGATCACAACTAGATATGTCGTCTCTGTGCGATAGAGCAGATGATCTGACTGGAGGCCGACACCTTGCTTGCAATAAGTACTCATCGTAATAGGATTCGGATGATTATAAACCCTTACACAGTTTCAGAGGCTCATAAAATAACCGCCAAATACCATCATAAATAACCATTATTTTGTGATGCTAATGCCATTTAATTTACTACCCTTAATCGAGTTCGATTTCCATTATAGATGATTAGTCATGGTATTCCCAAATGACTTCAGTACTCTTCATGAATTTTCATTCCTATAACAAATGATGATGATATTGGCAATTAATTTACTACTCTTAATGAACTTCAGTATCCATGAAATGATTAGTGGTGGTGGCGTTTTCTGCTATATGTACTCTTCATGAATTGTAATTTCCATTTAAAATAATTAACTGGTTTTTATGGCAGTGCCTACTTTTGTAGTGGAGGTTATAAATGTATAATCGGGCCTTAGAAATAGAAATGACCCCTTTCAATTCGAATAAATAATGTTGTAGTTGCAAACAGCTTCAACAATGTACTTAAAGCATGTAAAGAATAAATTCGGCTGTGATCCCAATATTAGAAATCGGTTCATGAAATAAGTAAAAAGCAAGTCTCCCCACGAATTTCATTATCTTTTTTTTTGAATGTGACATTTTAGACTGTTAGTGAACATGTCATGTATACGTTCACATTTGCCCGCGCCTTGAAATGAATGGAATGGTAACCAGTTCTCACTTCGTTGTGAAATGCAATACTTGGTTTGGTTTCTGAAAAAGAGAATCTAACCGTGAATTTCCCTAAGGTTATTCCATTTAGTTGTGAATTGAATGTTTGCAATTCCAGAGGATTTTCATGCAGATTTCTGAATTCCCGAGTGTGGCTACAATATCATAAGCTTAAATTAAAGATTATATGAATGAAAGAATAATTAGGGGCTTTATGGCACTGTTTATTCTAAAATATATCACATATGGGCCCCGTTTCATAAAACTTGTTAGCAATAACAAGTTACCATTATTGTTATAAGCTACTGAAATCCTTGAATCTGATTGGCTGAGAGCAAATTTGTCACAGAAAAGGTATAGAAATGAGAAGTAGTCAGTGGAAATTATGTAAACTGGCGAATAACGAAATATTCATATATATATATATATGAATATTTCTTAATTTTAGAATAATCCTTTTCTATGATGTATTTATTGCAGTTATCAAGATGTTCATTGCTTCTGTTTTCTCTCTTTTCTTTATTTTGAACAGAGTCCAGAGCAAAGTATTATCAGTATTCAACAAAAGGAGACTACAGCCAGGAGAACTGTATGAACTGAACAAGATGGTCAAGTAAGGAATAGTAGCAAAAACTAATTATTTTATGGGTTTTTTTCTCCAATATTAGTATCCAAAAAGACGACGCGATAACATTTTCAAAATAAAGACAACAAAGAAAATGAACAATGTATTGTCTATTTAGGTCCTTGACCATCAGGTCCTTCACACTATTACCTGAATTCATGACATACTATATTATTCACTCATGATGGTTTAGATATTCTCTGTAATCAGAGAGTATATAAAAAGTTGATTCTGTTGTAAAATTTCAGACTGACGTTGGAGTTCGCATGACTCCAAAACATGTACCTTTCCTTCAAATGCTATGTTTTGTTTTTTTGTTTTTATTTTGGAACCAGTATTAGTGTTAACAAGGCTTAAAGCTATCTTGAAATGCTTTCAAAGACTTCAGTAGATTCTTCAACATTTTAGATTAAACAGAAATATTCTGTCCGTTTTGCATAAATACTTACTAAAAGAAATTACCCTTCTCGTCTACAAATTTCATTTTCTTTTGAAATAGTACCTATAGATGATCCTCCTTACTTCACATTGTTTGAGTTACGAAGTATTTTTTTTAAATATACAATTGTATTGATATTATGAAGATGGGGCATCTTTCTTTGAATTTGCCTTAAATTGCTTTCTTAATAGTTTGATGTACACATGTATTCTCTGAAAAGATAGTGTGATCACTGACATCACTTCCCGGGGTGAAAATAGAGTGGAAATAGAGTAAAGATTCATTCTTTTCTTTTTAGAGAACACTTGATATTCACTCCTAAACAAGTGATCACTAAAAGGACTCCCCGGGAGAGTGGAAAAGGGTGAAAATTTACTCCTTTCTCAGAGAGAGTAAATAGTTATTTTTCATAATTCATAGATTGTGTATTTATAGTGAATTATATGTATATATATTTCTTTTACAGAGTGGCAATCAAATCTGAAATCGGGTCATTTATATCAGAATATTATAAGGTAAGTGAATTCTATCGACAAAATGAAATAATAAAACAACTTTTAATGCAGACATTCAGTAAAGTTTAACGGCATAATGTAACATAAATCAAGCTGATTTTATGTTTGTAAGCGATAAGTAAAGCACAAGCACAATTTACAATAACAACATTTTTATGATTATATTAGATCAAGTAAAGACTTACATTATTACTATGATCAGTGATATCAGTAAAATGTCAGAAACAAAAGGATAAACAATTTGCACTCCTGTTACTTTTCTGAATACAATGTAGAAATATCTAGAAACGGTATACAATCGTTTAAAGAAAACAACAAGACAGGACAAACGTTGTTATTTCATTGAGTTGAAAAAAAATTAATGTCATTAAAACCATCAGTGATAATCTTCAGACGGTATCTCCAGGATATTTGGCAGAATTGAAATGTCACTTTAATCTTTTTAAATGTCTCGAGAGATACGAGAGATATGATGACATTCAACAGCTTTAAAAAAATCTGTTTAATGTACTTGCCAACAGATTTACCTCCAAGGTGATTAGTGAAAATGGCTATGAATTTTGAATTGTAGAATAAACAATTAGGAAAGGTAGATTATGTATATACTGTAGCAGTTGTGTATTTTGAGGCTTTGGAATCATCAAAATGATAAGAACTCATCACATCCTACAGAAAATCTCTTAAAGTGAAAGGGATTGCTCACATATATGTATATGGGAATATGAGACCACACGCGCATGTGGCATCATAATTCTGTCCCATTTTTTGAATTATTTCTAGTTTTATCAAGAATATGAGAACATTTCATGAGGAATCAATTTCATGTGACAGTGCTGTTGTAATATCTTTGTTCATAGGAATGGAGTGAATTTTGAAAATTAAAATAATGAAAAAGCTCTCAAAATAATGTGTTTACATCTCGTTAAGGAGAATAAGGAAAAAAAAAATCACATATACACGTACGTTTCATAATTTCTTCCACAGAAAAACCTTTTACAACGAGGAATGAAAAGTCTTTATGATTCGCTTGATAATGATGAAGGTAAGCCAACTTTTATTTATCAAGTAAAGTATATTCACATCTTGTGCAGAAACACCATACTAATTTACCCTTACCCAAACAGCACTGTTTGTGAGGTATCCAAAGAGCATAGATTGTGAGCCAATGTAACTGCCCCACCCCCATCATTACATTGTATTATTATTCTGGGTGCATCCGATAGCTTAAAATTTGCTATTGCTCTGCAATTCTCAGCGTTCTACAAAATAAAAGATTTTACCTCCTTTAATCAGATTCAGTTTTTTGTGTGACATAGCTCTATGGTTCACCCTTTCAAACCATTTTCTGAAGTTGAGGTATTTGGTTTATACTTTATCATTTTCAGAGACAGGAAATGCAGAAGAATTCGTTATGTACACGCGTGGATTGTATTGGTATTTTATTAAGAAACTTCATTGACAATGACATCAATATTTTGTTTTTTAACAATACAGAGCATTAGTATGAAGAAAATACTGCTCATCTACGATTCGTCAAATTATCCGTATGGGGCTCACACTTGCATGAATATGCCTTGACTTTTTTTTTCTGCAGGTCGTGGATTACTTTCAAGTCTCGCTGAGCTTTGGAATTACTTCTTCACAGAGATACTTCCTACGTTGAGGGCGATATTCTACCCAGTCCAGGTAAAACAGTAGCTGCAGTGCACCTGCATGATGAGGGTTTTATGAAGACCCATTTGAAGCAGAATTTTGATCCTGAAATGTATCAACACCCGACTTAGCTTACTGGGATTTTTTTAAAATACGATTTGTGGAAACTCTTCGAATAACGTCAATTCTTCCAAGTTTCCGTATGTTTAAGTGGCACATCCACAGAACAAAGGCTTCTGTCTTTTGGAGAGAACAGAGAAAACATTAGGAAAAAAAAAAAAAAAAAAAAAATCTGCTGCACTTTATATTATACTACACCATGAAACTTTGTCAGGCAATGTGATGATTTTTGTCTTTTATTTCAGGAGTCTTCTGGAGAAGCAAACTTGGTCTTCCAATCAAAGTCGCCAGTATCAAGGAAACCTTAAGCTCTTTTTTAAGGGCATGTTCAATTGAACACTTTTTGAGACTACTCTCTAAAAAACAAGAGTGAATCTTCACCCCCCCCCCCCCCTCCGGGAGTCACGTCAGTGATCACTTGTTACGGAGTGATTATTGATTATTTTAGTTTAGAGTGCGATCTAAACAGAAAAGAGTGACTTTTTACTCCATTTTCTCTATTATTTTTACTTGACCGGGGATTCAAATCAGTGAAGACTCAATATATATATATTTTTTTTAGAGAGTATGGCTACGATTCCGAAAAAGTTCTATTTTTGTTATCAAATCAGACGATTTTTTATAATTATTTGAAAGTTTAATAGCATTATTGTGTTTTTCTTATCTAGACAAAAGGCCTCACCATGTATCAGCTTTCATTACTTGGGTTCCGTGATCACGTAGTACTACAACTGCCACTAGCAAGTAAGTCAAGGACAGTGTCTTATAAAGAGTTGCGATTGATCCTCAAATCAGTCTCAAATCACAATCGCCAATCTCTTATGTACAGATTTACAATAGATTTTAAACTCAAGTTGAGTTGCGATTAATTTGGATCCATTGCAAATCTTTATAAAACGGGGCATCTTGTCACATGTAAAGCTAAAAAAAACCTTAAAAACTGAAATGACGCAAGGCCAAAACACGTCTTAAATTCTAGTCGGCCTACAATCAGCTTTAGCTAAACTCTCTTTCAAGCGGTCACTCTGCTGCGTGATTCTATATCGCTTTCGCACCACCGATGGTCACCGAAGGAATTCACTAGCAGTCGGGTTTGATATTATAGCCTAACGAAGAAATCCCATCTCCGTGTTGAATTAACTTTTGGCCAAAATTGATATCGCTGACTGATAACAGTGGAAGCAGTTTCTTGTTTTCTGTACATTGTGGTTATGGTGGTTATGGTTTGTCTATTGGTAACAAGAATCAATTGGTTAACGTTTTCCCCGAATAATTTTATCGTCGACAGAGGCACTATCGTCGTGCAACGAGAGTGAAATTCCACCCGAGATCACCCAGATGTTGCTCAACCTCCACGCAGTCCACGACGGCGGGACGTACGCCACAACCCCGTCAGAGGAATATGTCCAACTGGAGGTCCTCCTAGCGAAGGTCGTATGCCCGTTCCTTGGCTCCAAGGGGTTGTACCTACGGATGGGGGAGGACGATCCTGCCGTTCCCGCCCGCGACCCCAATGCCAAAGAAGATGGCCAGGGTACGCCTGGGAGCGGCAGCAGCGGGACGCAAGGACGTAAATACGGTCAGTATGTCCCTCGGAAGTTGAGGCACAAAGATAGTCTAGGGCTCATACGAACTGGGGGTATAACCCTGCAGGCTTTAGTGCTTCACATGCACCATGACCCGGATACATTATGACGAAAGGGTTATACATTGGCAAGTCCAAACTATTTTGTTCAATACGTTACCGACCACATAATTATAAAATTTTATGTTATCTGATGATGTATTAAGGTGAAGATTGAGTTTTGATCATCATGGTCATGCGATAACATTGTGAAAGAAATTGTCTGAAAGCAATCGAGAAAGGTTGATCATGTCTACATACGAATTGATTTATACTGTGAGGTTTCGGAATCATCAAAATGATAAGAAATTGACCCAATCTCGCTGAAGACCAACTGCATTGCACGCAGAGAAAATGGGTATATGGGACTGCACACACATGTGAAATGAATGTTCGGCCCGAACACTGTCTTCAGCTATTTCTTGTTATATTTCGAATATGAGGGCGATTGAGGAGCAATCCTTATCAGGGGACATGTTCTTCCAAACTGACATAAAAGGGATGAGAAAGCTCACAAATCATTTTTCACCTTTCCCAGAACTAAGCCTCTTTTGAAAGCCCTGGACAAAATAAAGACGAAATAAGAAGTGAAATGTTACATTTGATGTTGATTTATAATTCCGCAATACTCGGTAATGTATTGGACGCCAAAAGGCTGAATAATTTGGACTTGCCCACAGTCATATACTAAATACTCTAAGATAGGGAAGGTACGGGCTATTATATCTTTCAAATAACGGACTATTTAGTCCCCAAAAGCAATACCGCCAGCAACTTAAACTAACTTCATATCATAATCGATCGGAGGGAACAGATATTAGTATAACAAAATTAAAGGTTAGGCTTTAGTATTGAAAAATATGATGGCAGGACTTGTGGGTAATAGCTCATTTTTATCAATTGAGCACTGTTTTATCTAAAGCAAAGGTGTGTGTTTCAAATAACGGTTTGGGATTTCCGTGGCCGGTTGGATATGAAAAAAGGGCTATTTAAAAGACGTAAATAATCATTGATACACCTCCGTAAAATACATAACCAGCTAAAATAATAATTTCAAAACTCAAATACATATCTTCATCGAAGCACCTGGGTAGGTGATATCATGTTGAATTTGTGTCAAGTCCGTGTACAGATAGAATGATTTGGGACATGTTAAGCGTTAAAGTCTCCCAGTACATAGTAGTGCCGATACAATAATTAAAAAAGTGCAATTTCACGTTAATGTAGAAAGCTTGGTGCGAACAACAGAAACCGTATGAATGTATTTTGAATGAGAAAATTTTTTTGTACCACTTTTTACGAATTCCCACGTTGTTGTTATGAAAATGGTCTTTCAAAAACATACATAATACCACACAGAAAGCTTAACAACTCAGGGGTGAAACTTTCGGTTGATTGATAGGCCCTCCAATCAGTTATTAATCGGTATATATTTTACTTTTGGATTATTCAGTTAGTATAAATATAATATGAAATAATGTAAATGTATGTATTTATATATGATATAACTGATTGGTGTATATAATTTAATTTTGGATTATTCAGGTAATATAAATACACTATAAAAATGTAAATATGCGTTTATATATAATATAATGTGCGTATGTGAAAATGAGTCTGGAACAATCGAATCTCCAAAGCAATACAAGGAAATATGGCTTACTGCAATAGCAAAGCCATCTGTCGTTTACTATACATGGTTACCGACCGGGATTTACCTTTCGTGATCTATGACGTCATTATGACGCTTCGTTTTCACTGGTTTTATTTGAATATATTTAACTCAACTTTGGTTAAAAACTTTATTTGTAATGATAATGATAATAATATTAACAACAAATACCCCCCCCCCCCCAAAAAAAAAAAAAAAAATAACCCACATTTAAATGAATGAGGTTGTTCAGTTGTTCCAGGCCCAACTATATATTCTTAAATGATTAAAGTATTATCATTAGCATTTTCATATTATTTTCCTGTATTATAGTCCCATTTTCTCCATTTTTGTGTCGTAAAATTCTTCCAACTTATTTTGCCTCAACTCCATTCTAGATTGCTGGCTACACTTACCTCGTTAATGTAGATTTTATAACGTAGTACCCTCTTCTTAACTCGAAGCACTCGTTTTGAAGAATCTGTTCTCACTAGCTTTCGTTAGCTAAGTTTAAAGCTTATTATTTAGACACCCCTGTCTGTTGTTACGGTAGCGTTTGGTTGGTAATATTACTGTTTCACACTCTCCTGTATAGTAAAACGCGTTTGATTTGCTGAGATTTCTTTTTCTTTTTTGTCCAAAAATTTTAACACGTTTCCCCATTTTTGTCTCTCTGTTCCATTCCTCTCCCAAATCGAACCATCCGTGAAATAAAACTCCCGTTTCACCTTTCACCGTCATGTGACGTCATCACATACTGATTTGCATGTCCTATTTCATTGGTCCAATGTTTGTCCCGTGGTGATCCATTTTGTTTGATTGTCGTCATCATTCCTGCGCAACAGCTCCAGGGTACGTCCCACGCGCATTTGCGTCTCCTAGCTTAGCCTTCCTGCGTAGGTCAAGATTCAGCTTCCGCATTAACAATGTCAGGCGAAAGTTCATGCGCATGCGCTTTTCAGACGATACTCCCGATCATCCTTCAGAATCGATGCCTGAATTAGACAATGAAATGATCGAATCTGCAAAGGCGAATAGTAATGGCTGACTGTAGTATTTAAAGCAGAAGCTTTATTTTTTGCTTGCTCTTCTTTTCCGGTGAAGGGATTGACGAAAAACTTGCAAACGGGGAAATTTTAAGTTCCCTGAGATAAATCTGGTGCGTTTGTATTCTTTAACCAAAGACAGAACTTTTGTATTATGAAATTCGCATTAAAGGAATTAATCTTCTTCCTTTTAAACTAATACTTGCCAACACATTATTTCTTGAACAGTTTAGCTTTGCTTTTTGGCGCTTTTGCTTATGTTTAATAAGGATGAAAAAGACAAACTGAGAATATGAGTTGACGTCATGCCTCCTAAGTTGAATGATATTTTGGGGATGATTATGACGTCTTTCTATTACCCATGTAATTTGGATACAACTTCCAATAGCCAACTAAACGGGCGCGTTTTCTAGAGACTGGTTTCCCCATCACTTCTCATTTGCACGTGTCATCACTTGTCATTGTGTTCATTGTTGAACTCATTTAACCTAAAGCCGAAGATTCTACACCATTCCGTTTTATAATTTGCAATAAGAAGTGTATTTTCGTTGGAATTTATTATTTTGTTATAACTGTGCTTTCTTTTTTTATTTATTTTTGTTCCCCCACACCATTTATATCGACTAACAACAAAAATGCATGACTGTATGTAGAAATGTACCAAAATCCAGATTTCGCCTGAAAGTTATCAACATAAACTCACTTAATTAATATTGTTATTTCTTCCTTTTATTCACCCTTCCCCAACTGAAATATTTTCATTCATGATCGGTCAATTTCCCCCCATCGTTCATGCGCCATCCTAAATATTCAATTTCATGGAAAAAAAAAAAAATCCCATTCGCTTCCGCTATGTTGTAGCATACATGACTGTATTTATTCGCTTTGTATTTCTTGTGTGCATTATACGGTTTTGTTCCGCAATTTTAAACCGCTATGCAATCGTTACATATTTCTACGCTTTCAAAACCTATATGTCTTTGGCTTCATGATCATGCTCTCGTCAATGTTTCTCAAAATTCGGCAAATTATTATTATTATTATTTTTTTTTTTTTTTTGGGGGGGGGGGGGCTTGAATCACGACTCTTTTTTGTATGAACTCATGTTGTTGTTGTTTTTTTTTTAATGTCGCTGAAATTTTGAATCATTAATTAAAAAAACCCTAAAAAAAACAAACACGAAAACAAACATACACGAAAACGCCATCTTCTTGTAGTTGTTTGTTTTCGCATTTTCTTCACCGTGGCTTGGACCCTTAAACGATGTTACTTTAATCCTTTGCACTCCACGCTACTATGCCTCAAACAAACAAACAAACAAACAAAAACAAACAAACAACAAAATGAAACAAAAATCATATATTTTTTGCCGACCTGAACCCTATGTTTTTGTAATTTTTTGCTCCCCATAATGTCGTGCTCTATCTCTCCTCTATGCGTACTTTTCTGTTTCAATCAATTCTTTGCTAAACTGTGATATATCTTTGTCAAGATTTTGTAATTTTGACGATCGTACATAAAAATACCAATATTTTCTATATTGACTTCATTTATTTCATTATTATTCTTACTCATCATTTTGTGAGGAGCTTTTCGTTGTGAATTCTTGTGAACCTTTGTCATCAACGCTATATTTCCTTTGCGGTTTTGTACTACGTTTTGCAAGTTCGTGTTTTGTATATGTTATGTGTTTCTGATTATTGCACTCATTCCATAATTTCATCACATTTTTGTTCCGCTCGTGTAAAGCTTTGTAATTTTAAATATTTGCATCTTCCTGCACGCATGCTTCCTTTTTTCATCAAACTATATTTATTTTCCTTTTGAGCGCCATGCCATTTCCATGCACTTCCATTCATTCGTTTCATCAAAGCACTTTAAAATCCCCATCTAACAAACATCTATTCTCAAATATATCTCTAAAATATTCCCTTTTCCATTTATTTAAAATTAAATCCACCCCATCCAAAATCCATGCACCATAACCAACTTTGGAAAATCCCTCCCGAAACGCATATATGCATATATAAATGCAGACCGACAACGATCGCTGCAAAGGCTTAGCCTCCAAATACAGCCGTCCGCCATGGATTACCTCGCGAACACGTCGGGTGGGTCCACGCCTTCCTCGCCATCGTCCTACGCTCGTGAGCATGCGGCTGTCAGGAGACTACAGCTAAGCCACCAGAGGAGAAGCAGCGCGCTCGTCTTAAGTTCGCTGGAGACGCTGGAAGAAGTGGAGCGCTCGGGTTTTGTCGGATCTTTTCGGGAGAGGAAGCGATCGAAATCGGAGATTGACTTCGACGGCAGGAGATAACGACAGTGAACCTTTAAACTCATTTGCTTCCATGTTCCTATACTGCAAACGCTTCCAGTTAAACACAAATTGTAAGAGGTATATCCTACCCGAAACCAAGCAACGGACATGTCATATAATATGAAAAATTATCTTTTGTCAACATTGGACCAAACTTGTTAAAAAGTGTGATGATAAATTCGGAATAACTTTTAGATCTTTCTCCCCCTCGTTAACCTTTCTTTTAACTCATTACCAAACATGTACTAATAATTATTACTAACAATATGTGTATTATGATTCTCTTTTGTTTGTATACGATTACCCCTTTTTAGTACCATATCACCAATCTAATGGCAACCAGGGGATCATTAAGTAGAGGTTTTTCGTTTGTTTGGCTAATGGTGTGCATACTAATTTATTCATTATGTGTAATACTGCGCATCATTTTGGATACGGTCTTGCATACACCTTTATGGCTTTTATGGGGCATCTTTGAACACAACCCTTTGCGAAGTGACTCTTACATGTAGACATTTTATCATAGAAAAACCAACGTTTCTCCACTGCTGTTTCAAGAAAAAACCCTCAAACTTGGGTACTTCTTAGAATCAACAGCGTCCTCTCTCGTTCAGCTTGTTATACGTAGCATTGCCATTTCACCAAAATGATTTGTATACTAATTTTTTTTTTTTGGTAGTTTTTGTACTCTCTATAATATTCGCTGATATTATGAATGGACCTTAATGTATGTCAACTTTACAAGGTGACTAGATTCCAATGATCAAAAGAGCCTTAACGATCAAAACGGCTAATATCTGGGTTAGGCATATCGATTATGGTGTTACTTTGATTATTTTTACCCGAGGGGGCAACCAAATGGCTGGCTGTGTAATATTTTTCTGGGGATTCATACCTAAGAGAAGATTGGAACATTATATTTTAGAAAATAATATTTCCATTAGTTTCCAATTAAACATAAAAACACAGTCTTTGTTTTTGTTAGCTACATATCTATGTCACCATAGTCACGTGAATGAAACGTGATAGAGAGCAGTCCAATTTTTTGGTTTGTGAACTTGGTCCAAATAGTCACGTCACAAACTGATTTTTTTCCTTTAACAATTTTGTATTCGATTTATAGCTGAGAGTTACACGGCGTCGGATCGAGAATTTCGAAACTATTCATGTATTTAATGTATACACTGCCTGAGGGAATTGATCACACATAGAGGGGGTGTACGCAGAGCCTTATTAGTGCGTTGCAACGGGAGGAGATAAAAAAAAAAAAGGGGGGGGGGGAGGGGGTTCACGAGAAATCATATTCGTTTAGATAATAAATTGAAGTTGATTTAAAATTGAAGGTTTCCAGGCACGCATTTTTATTCACCCTGGATTCACTACTGGGTAAATACTGATGAGGTGTTTAAAATAAGATGGTATTTAATACTTTATTCGATTTCCCGTTGTCTAGAGATATGTTTCTCATTGTTTGGGGGGTAAGGTCGACACTGGAGATAACTCTACCATATCTTGACAACGATTATATATGACGTGCACGTGAGTTTTCTGATAAATATGGCGAACACGGAAAATATAATAGTTGATATCGGTGTGGGATGACAGTAGGAGTGGTATGTCACATGAAAAGATACATAACTATGCTGTGGGGGAAACACGCCCCCTTTTTTTTTTTACAAATACTATTTGTCAATGTTTGCCAATGCAAGATAATGTTTAATGGTATTTGTGCAGAGTCTGCGCAAAATTACCGCAATGACACAGTAAGCATTGTAAGAGTGAAAGCCGGTGTCTTGACATATCATAATTATATGACATTCGAACATGAAATACTTTCAATTGTGTATGGTATGCCGTAGGAGATATTTCCTCAGGAGAAATTTTTGATGATTTTTTATTTATTTTATTTTATTTATTTTTTTTGGGGGGGGGGGGGGGCTTGAGGATGGCTTTATGGCTTTAATAAAAAAAAATTGAACCATTAACAAACGTTGAATAAATTCCATTTCTCAAAATCAGTAGATAAATGGTTAAGATGGAGGGCTAAATATACAACTTTTGTTCATTCTCATGATTTGTTTTAATAAGCTGTGTTTGTTAAACAACCAACATGCAAGGATGGAAGAGGTGTTATATCACTCTCTCCAAAAGAAACTCAATTGAACTTTTCGTGAATAGAAATCAAAACGAACTACGAAGTGCCATCACTAGGATATATCATTTTTCATCTACCGCATTTAAACAAATGACAAATTCAATTGTTTCGTCATGTAAGCTGTAATGAATAGATTGATGTGTAAGACAACGTAATTTTATAAGTTTATCCTTCAATTTTGAATATTTATGTTTATACGCACCTCAAGGTAAAGTTATGCAACCTTTTCTGATTTTCAAATGCCAAATGAATGGTTTTTACACACAAAAAAATCAATTGCAATGACTATTTGTCTCATAACTTTGTCTTATTTTTATGAGCTCAACGTCTTGAAAATATTAACAAAGTGTAGTTTTATAGATAATTATTTTCTGCTATGTATGAAATGCTTGTTGATCGATGTACAGAGATGAATTATAGATGATAGTAAAAAGAAGTATATGTGTATATAATTATGATGTATTTTGCTTTTATCTGATGTCTACGACATCGAAATCTATGAAAGTATTCTGAGAGAAAAAAAGAGAGATTATTAAAAGAAAATGGCTTATAAAAACTTTACATATAGTTGTGTATTTTCTTTATTTATTGCCTGGTTTGCTTTTGAAACCCTAATAAATATTCGTAAAATGTCAGTGGAAATTAGGGAAATTTGTTATGGACATGGTTTTGATTGTATGCATGTTTGCTCTCAATAATGCAAATTAAAGGTTGACTTATTAAAAGAAAAATCAGTATTAAATCAGCAAAATGAAATCGTGATATTTTTGACGGAGAATAGAATAAGAATTTTATTAAAAAGTGGTCCGGTTCGATTAAAGAACGAGGGGAATGGATAGGTATATATGGAATAATCAGACTCGACAGTAGTCACCCGGGGGGGGGGGGGGGGGGAGAGGAGGTGACATATCCTGATAGGAACAAATTTTAATCATAACCTTTGACCTTGGACATTATTTTCCAACCTGAGTGGTCCACTGCTTTTAAAAGGAGCTTTGCTTTGATTGAGAATCCAATCGTAGGACTTTTTTTTTTGTATTCAGAACTATCAAACAGGAAGGCATAAAACAATTTATATAAATATATATATTTATTTATTTATTTATACGCAAAGGATTGCTTTAAATATCTTTGATAAAGGGGATACGCTAGGGCACTTAATAATCTAAAAGGAGCAAGTAGGCCTATACTATTTTAACTGTTAAAAATGAACCTAAAAACGTTTGAACTCGCACGCTTATCATTTAACAGTGATAAACATGACACATAGTTGTCATGATTGTACAACAATGACATTTTTGTCGAAAGATATAATGTATATCAAAACGTTTCCCCGAAAAAAAAAGTAAGAAAAAAAAAAGACAGGGTCGCAGTCACAGGTGCAGGTACAAGTATTCTGTCTTTTAAAATTAACAGGTGGTCATTTGTTCTTAGGTTCCCGATTGATACAAGAATACGTCAAACGTAAGATGAATGATGGAAAGATTAGGCAAAGGAGAAAGAAGAAAATCACAGACTAGAGATTCACAGATAGAGAAATAAAATGTACAGATATAGAAATAAAATGTATTAGATAATATAGCGAGGTTTGGGAGAGAGTGAACGTGAAGTATCAAAAGGGAAGTCCAACCTGGAATTTACTTTATTTAAATAAAAGCAGAAAAGTGAGAGAAACAGATTAGTGAAAGTTTGAGCAGAATCCCATGAGCAATAAGAAAGTTATGAATTTTTGAAGTTGTAAAGAACCAAACATAAATTGGCAATTCCGTGACGTATCTTGCGAGCTCCTCTCCCATTTGCTTAGACCAGAAAATTTCATATATTTTCATTTTCTTAGTTGTTGATGATGGAAAAGGTTTGTTTCATACAGGTTTTATGTAAAACATATGTGCAGTTATTATATCAACGGTGCAGGTATGATTGAATATTTTCTATAGAGAAAATTTAAAAATTTATGATTTCTTGTAGTACAGGGCAAATGAAAAAGGAGCTTGTAAGGTATGTCGAGGAGTTGCCAGTTTGTGTGTGATTGATTACAACTTCAAAAATGCCTAACTTTTGTATTTCTCATCGGATTATTCCCAAACTACCATTAATCCTTACGAAAGTTATGAATTTTTGAAGTTGTTACTGGTTAAGAATCAAACATAAATTGGCAATTCCGTGACGTATCTTGCGAGCTCCTCTCCCATTTGCTTAGACCAGAAAATTTCATATATTTTCATTTTCTTAGTTGTTGATGATGGAAAAGATTTGTTTCATACAGGTTTTATGTAAAACATATGTGCAATTATTATATCAACGGAGCAGGTATGATTGAATATTTTCTATAGAGAAAATTTAAAAATTTATGATTTCTTGTAGTACAGGCCAAATGAAAAAGGAGCTTGTAAGATACGTCAAGAAGTTGCCAATTGGTGTGTGATTGATTACAACTTCAAAAATGCATAACCTTTGTATTTCTCATCGGATTTTTCTCAAACTTCCATTAATCTTTTTCTTTAATTTTTCTGCTTTTAAATTCAACTTGATATCAGGGTGGATTTTCCCTTTAAACGCGATTATTTGGATGATGGTGATAATATAGTGACGTCATAATGATGAAGAAGATGATGATGGTGGTGATGTAGATGTTGATAATGGTGATGATAGTGAAAACATGACGATGATGAAGATGATGATAGTGATTATGATCATGGTGGTGATGATCATAATGAAGATGGCCTCTAAGATAATATACATACAAATGATACGTAGATAAAAAGAGATCGAAAGAGCGGGGGACTAAAAGAGGGAGAGAGATAGTGTGAAAAGGGGGAGGGAAGGGAGAGGGAGATAAATAATAAGTAGGGAGAGACAGGCAGAGAGAGAGAGAGAGAGAGAGAGAGAGGGGGGGGGGAGCAAGTGAGATGACACGGACATTCGGCGGAGGCAGACGGCTGACAACTTTCTATTTCCTTTTACAGATTCGCATACATGAATATGATTTCTAAAAAGCTGACCAGTTGCTTCTATTTGAATCATCTAACAACAATATTAACTTGGAGACATTTAAGTCGATCCGAAAAATGTCGCTGTTCTTTTTTTCGCCTTTTCACCGATCATTATAACGTAATTATAGTGAGGAGTACACATGTATTTCATCAGTCAAACTAAATTAATTTCATTTTACTTTCCAATTTAAACAAATACTGCACATGCTCCTGAAAATTTAACATGTTTCTGTTATTTGAACTAGAAGACGTTTAAGTTGATGAAAAAACGAGTTTCTGCATTTGCTCTCTTCATCATTATATCGCAATTTGATCGACAATCATTTCAAGGTACTTCATCCCTTTTGCAGCCCTAAATTTTGAAGTTGTGTGAGTATAAATTACAAAAATTATAAATTTATGAAATATTACGATAAATTACAAAAGAATTATTTTTGGAAAACTTGTGCGGATGTGGAAAGGATTTTGATTTGCTTTTAAGTACGTAATAACAATTTGGTAACACTTTATTTTTTCGACTCGAAAAAAACTGCGTAATTTTCTAAATTATTTTTCGACCGTTACTAGTGCATGTACTTGTGTTGATTTCTGAATAGCTCCCTCTGGTACAAAAGCAAGATTTTCATTTCTTACAAAGGAGTAATAGAACCTGTGACCTTGAAATTTCATAGGCAGGTTCTACAGGATGTCTACTCAACCTGTGCAAAGTTTCGTTGAATTTTGTGTAAGTCTGCAAAAGGGGATGAAGTACCTTTAAGCGTTACCAAAATCCTATCGATGAAAGCTTTAATTGAAAGATCTTCATTTTAACCTTTAAATCTCATGCCTCCTTAAGTTGGAAGGGCTCTAACACCAGTACCCCCACGATCGCGTCGTTAAGGGCCGCTCTTCGAAAGTCAAAAAGCTCCGAAGATGTTTGCTTAAAGTTACGTATTAAGAGTGGTTTGTCTACAGCGTCACTTAAGCGAACTTTATGTGGTTGCCTTCACACTAGTCACTTGGTAAAGAAGGGAGGGTGTTTTATACCGAGCGTCTGAGAGAAGAGGCAAAGCCATTTACCAGAAGTCTTTTCACAATCCCCAACTCATTTTGTGTACCCTCCTTGTAAAAAAGATAAAACAAGTAAAATCGACTAGAATCATCCAAAGAAACAAACTTAAACTTTCTTAAACCTGACCTGGCTTTTAGACACTGTGAATTGGGCGTAGTGTGAAAGCGGTAGGTCAAGGGGACCGACTTCTTCTGCGTCATCAGAGCTGAACAGCTTTTTGGAGAATGAAAATGACGTACGACATAGACGGATACGAGACAGAGACGATGAAAAATGGTCAAAGCCTTCCAGATTTGCAAGTCGTGACACTTCAAGTTTACAGAAAGCATGAAAGTCTTCGTAACAAGGAATTCCGTATGCCATAATCAGTCTTAGAATCATAAACGAGTTTTGAAATTCTCACTGTAAGTAAAAGTCAATATACGAAATGGTAGTAAAATTGAAACGTTACCTCTTTATAAACATTCAGATAAACATATTTTTAAAGGATCACACGGCGATCCGTTAACTAAACCAATTATTTTTTTAAAAGTAGTTCCGAGGGCTGCAAAAATTAAAATAGATTATAGAAAACATACAGATTTGAAAACAAAGAAAATTTGCTGATAGTATAATGATGTTGTATGAGAGATAGAAAAATATGTAATCTTTATTCTTTTAAAGTAGATATGAATGGTTTATCGTAGGATAGCTAAAATTCAGAGTTTATAATTATGTGAATAAACCTATTGACCCATCAGAAGGATGAGAAATGTTTCATAATTATGGTAAATTAATGAATCAAAACCATTTCTTACCCATTGAGTACGGAGTGCATCACCAGTTCGGGCATGAAGAGTAAATCTTCCTTTTAATCTTACTTTAGCAATGTAACTAACTTATAAATGAATTGCTTTTGATTCTCTAAAACTACGCACTTTTTTGACTCAGTAACTGATTTGGTAGCAATCGTCCGCGGCAAAGTTGAGTGTGAGAAGGCGACACATTGCCCCAACGCCTCGGTGGAACGTTTCTCTTTCGAGAAAAGAAGATAATCAAATCGAACAGCCTCAGAGAGGAATGCGCTCGAAATTTGTGACTTTGCGATCTTCTGTCTGGCAATTGTTGCGTCTCGGATGCCGGCTGCTTGTATACAATGAGGGTATCATGGCGTCTAGGATGCTCGTGAGTGATACAAGTGTCAAATAGCTCATCGGGTTGTATCATTCGGCTGTCTGTAATTTGTGCCATTGAGGAACATACCGTTTACTGAGAGCCAGAAGGGGGTTCACTCCATGAAAAAAGTATATTATCCAAGTCCTCCTGGCTTTGAGCAAACCGCGTCGGCTGCTCAGAGGTAGAAGGACACTAACTAAGTCTTTACCCATTGACTGCTGATATCTCTTATTCCCCTGAATGTCACAAAGGAACCCACGGATTCCCGTAGGCAACGGGTTAAAATGATATCAGATGACGCCCTTCTGACACTAAAGGAAAGATATCATGTTGAGAACTAGAAGGGAGGTAACTCAATATTTCGGTATAATGACAACTTGTCGATAAATTCTGGGTTGTTTTAACGGACTGCTTCACTTGAAACTATGTTTGTACAACGATGGGGTGGAGGGGTATTTATGATATTTTGTATTCAAATTCAATAATTGTGAACCGTATGCCCATTTGGTTCCATATAATAATAATAATAATAATAATAATAATAATGATAATAATAATAATAATAATAATAATAATAATAATAATAATAATAATAATAATAATAATGATAATAATAATAATAATAATAATAATAATAATAATAATAACAATAATAATAATAATAATAATAATAATAATAATAATAATAATAATAATAACAATAATAATAATAATAATAATAATAATAATGATAATAATAATAATAATAATAATAATAATAATAATAATAATAATAATAATAATAATAATAATAATAATAATAATAATAATAATAATAACTAGCATTTGGTACTCTCTCCGTAGTACAATTATATCACAGCGTTTACAAACTTGATAATACTTAATAATACATATCATAACATTAAGACGAAATTAATAATACATAACACTGAATAAAATTAACTTATTAAGCATAAAGTTTGAAAGAAATGGAAGGGGTTTAACTATTTCGGGAAGAGCGAAGATTAGGACGGGATTGGTTATGAAATGTTATGCAATCCTTAATATATATCGGCGTTTTGTCATGGAAGGCTTTAAAAACAAACAATAGTATCTTGAAGAGAATCCTTTCTTTTATGGGGAACCAATGGAGAGATTTAAGTAGAGGGCTGGGGTCATGGCGTCGATATATGCTTTCGTTGTAATGAATTGGGAAATGGGTAAACCCGTTGACTACTGAATTGTCTAAATTCCATGGGCTTGATACAGGAACAACCCGGGGAGCGTTTCATCAAGCGTTTTGTCAGTGATTTTTACTGACAACTGTTATAAGCTACTGAAATCCTTGCATCTGATTGGCTGAGAGCAAATTTGTCAGTAAAAATCACTGACAAGACACCTGATGAAACGCTCCCCAGGTTCTCGTAAGCAAGGGGTTAATATTTATCTTCTGATTCTGAGCTGCGCTGTAAGACGTCACGACAACATTTTGAATGTAGTAGATGGGCTGGCTCACAGTAAAAAAACATGAATTGAGATGCAGAAAGAAGTAAGAAGTAAGAAATAGATTTGTTTTTATCGAGACACGATAAAACTTGGTGACAAACATTTTTTTTTTGGTTTTTTTTTGTTGGTGTCATTCTGACAGCCGTTCAACTTTCTTCTGCTGGATAACTGCACGTATATGGTTTTTTTTTTTCTCTAGCATTCATGATCAAAGCTCTTTGTTATCTTTAACATCTTATTATAACATGTATAAATAGCTTTAAAATTAAGTAAAAAAAATCAGTGAAAATGATCAATCAAACCCATATACAATCAGTCAAATTCACTTTCGAAGCGTTCAAAGGGGATTTGATCCATGATTAATGGCTGTTTAAACATGACCCACTTTCATCGTGACTTTGTATTTTTTCGAAGGCGTTCACCTCTAGAAAATAATCAATATTTTCATTCATAAAAATTTACAAAATTTTGTGCAGGTGGAGGAGGAGTGACGTTGAGGTATTATTGTGTCAACAAATATCAATGCCTTTCGTAGTGTGATCAGTCGATATGGCGTATTATGAAAGGTCGTGGGGATGTATAAATGCAGGCCCCTAAAGGTCCGCCATCTTGTCGGGGTCCATTAGAAGGCCCGATAAGCACCTTTGCATAATTCATGAGCGTAAATGCATGATTCATTTTGTAAGATGCTCCCCGAGAGTAGCATGTGTTTGTACGCGGTATGAAACACATTACGCGCATCAGCTTAGAGCATGCGCAGTGAGAAAGGTCAAATTCAGTAATATATGCATTTATGGTAATGTATTCATCGCTTCAACGTACAGATTCGGCGAATCAGCGTCGGTAATTTCTAATTGTGGCAGACGGCGCTCGGTCAATGCACTTTAATTGTAATCGATCTCCGAATCAAAATATATCGCTTTGCAAATTTGTAAACAAGTAAATAAAGCTAAAAATGTAACCGGACAGACCGAATCAAATCTAATCATGGATACAGATAATGTAAAAATAAATGTAAAGTACTTGACACGTCACCAGTGGCATAAGTCTCTTTTCTTGTTGATATAATTAATACCGGTGAATATATTCATTCAATATACATAAAGGATAATGAATAAATAAATGAATAAATAAATGAAACATATGTATAATGAAAAAAAAAAAAAAAAAAACCTCTTGCAGTGTAGGATTTTTTTTTTCCAGGGATGGTTTTAATAACAGAAAGGACAATCTTCATTTGGGGGTGAGGGAATGGGGTCCTTTAGTTAATTGAGGTTTTTCTTTAACTTTTTAGTAAGTCTTGATGTAATTTTTTTTTTTTTAAGTGTACGTTTGTTCTTTTTTAGAAGGGATTTTTAATCTTATTAAAAGGAACAATCCACTAGCGTAGCTGAGGGGGGGGGGGGGGGCAGAGTGCCCCCCGACAAATTTTCCTCCCATTTTTTTTTCTTGCTTGTCAGAGAATTATGGAGGAAACATGTGATAACCCCCCTCCCCTCCCCGAGCGTCTATTTTGAGGGCTGGGGAGTCTTGATGTAAAAGATTTTTTTAAATTTTTGTTTGAATAATATAAGTGTATATTTGTTCTTTTTTAAAAGGGATTTTCTATTGTATTAAAAGGAACAATCCACTAGCGTAGCTGAGTGGGGGGGGGGGGCAGGGGGCAGAGTGCCACCCAACAAATTTTCCTCCCATTTTTTTTTCTTGCTTGTCAGAGAATTATGGAGGAAAACATGTGATAACCCCCCCCCCCCCCCTTCGAGCGTCTATTTTGAGGGCTGGGGGAAAAAAGTTGCCCCCCCCCCCACTGAGCGAGTTTTGGAGAGCTGGTGAGAAGAAAAAAATATGGGTCTCCCTTCAAGCGGAGTTTTAGAATGTACAAATTATTTTTGTTTGTTTTTGCTTGTCAGAGAATTATGATTATGGAGGAAAACATCTGATAACTCCCTCCCCCCCCCCCCCCCCCCCCTCACTGAGCACCAATGGAACAATCAAAATACCGGGAAGAATTATCTTCTAACTTTTACTTTGCATTTGTGAGTAAAATTTATATGTTGCCATTCACTAGCGTACCCAAGGGAGCCGGGGGAAAGGGGGCCAGAGTGCCCCCTGACAAGTTTTGAGAAAAAAAAAAAGGTTATCGGGTTCCTGAACAAGAATCTCGACGCCCCCCACTGAGCGACTTTTGGAGGGCTGGCGAACAATTTTCGGAACTGACAACCTTTTTTTTTTTTTTTCTTTAATGCTTGTCAGAAAATTATGGAGGAAAACTGGACCCGATAAAATCTGATAACCCCCCCCCCCCCCCGATCCACTAAGTGACTTTGGGAGGGCTGGGGGGGGGGGGAACTGTCGCCATTGATAACCCTTTTTTTTTTTTAACCCCTCTTGACGCCAAGGTCCAGACGCCACTGTTGACATTCCTTTCCAGCTTTCATGCCTGTAAGTCACCACTCAATCACAAGTCTTATACAATACCATTCATTTCCATCAACTTATGATTGTCCATTCCAGTCAAAGCTTATTGTCTTCACTCTTCCTTTCACATACGCAGGCATGGCAGGGGTGTCGCTAGAGAGTTATGAATGGGGCAATAGTAACTGTGCCAAGAAAAAAAATTCCCACAAATTTCCAACAATGAAAAGGTAAAACTGAAGTTTATATTTTGATATATTTTTTGACATGCCAAAATACTGACAGTTTGAAACATTACAAATATTAAGGTGTACTGCCATCCCGCCACCCCAGTTGTGCATCCAGGATTTTTTAAAAGATCGGGCACACATTGCCGAGAATTCTCTGACAAGTTGAAAAAGGTCATTTCAAAGGAGGCGGGGGGAGGGGTACAATCTTGAAGTTGTATACTGAAGGTATGTCACTCTGTATCAAGGGGGGCATGGGCCGGAAGTGCCCCCTAAATCTGATACCCCCTTCCACCCCCACCCCCTCGAGCGATACCACTGCTTTTTCTCTCATTTGTTTCATCTTTCTCATTCTATTCTAACTCTGGCTTACCTTTCACACAAACTTTTCATTTAACATTTCTAGTTATGGAACCCCTGCCCCCTCCCCCTTTGAATACTCTATGTAAAAGTATATCACATGAACATTATCACTAAAATGAGAATTCAAATTAGAATTAAAAAGCTCTCAGAATATGTAAATGTTTAAGGTAACTAGATAGATGACTTTCCATCCCCTTAACATGATAAAAGAGATGAACTAAATCCTTTGTTTTTGTTGTCTATTTAATAACAATAAATATCAATTCAAATAACAAGTTTATAATTTGAAGAAAATTTTTTTTTTGAAATTGCACATCCTTGCAGAAGTCTAGTGGTAAGTCAAATTTTCATATCACTTACTAGTATATCATTGAATGAATATTTGGTTTTTCTCACAAGTTCTCAAGCAATTTGCGTATCAACTGTTTCATTATATTATACTGTTGAAATGGTCACTGACATAAATCAAATCTAGGTTTTATTAAATTTCATTCAGCTGAAGGCACTTAATTTTAGAATTTCAGCAAATGCAATATTCAAACAAAAATCCTCCAAATCAGAAACCCTTGTTAGGGATATCTGTATTGTTTTATTCTGAATGAAATTCCAAATTTCATTACATGTATCCACTCGTGAGAATGCTGATCTAGCTAACAGGAATGAAGAGCTGTAGTGGTAATCCGTAAGTCTGTTGAATGAAAAGAGAAAATAGAACAAGTCTGTTGAATGAAAAGAGAAAAAAGAATAAGTCTGTTGAATGAAAAGAGAAAATAGAACAAGTCTGTTGAATGAAAAGAGAAAATAGAACAAATTGAAAAACTATTAAGGTCATAAACAATAAGAAAGGACTGCAATGTGCCAGATATGTATATATGCATGACTCAAACAGAGTGAATATTGCTTGATAAAAAGCTATTTTACCCACATTCATTAAAATTACGTTCTTTTGTAGGCATGAAAATGGAAATGATGAATCCTTATAAAAATTAAATAAAATTCCCATATTTGACTAAAAATTCTTTTTCAGGTGAGAGGGAAAGGAAATTACAATAGTTTCAAATAACTTGCTTCCTCTTCAAGTTGTGTACTACTGATATAGGCCTATTATATATTTTTTATATTGATATATTTTTCGAAAACTTTTTTTTTTTTTTGGGGGGGGGGGGGGTATTGCCAAATTTAATTATGCACAGTAAAGACCTACCTCTCCAAGCTTGAGCATGCAGGTCAGTATATCTGCTCTTTGTTCATTTCTCCGGATTGTGTACTAGTATCTCAATATTCTTTCACCATCCATTGTAAAGAATCATGCTGTGTAAAAAGAGGATAAATAAATAAATTTATAAGTGCATGTATAAATGAAAGTAATTTAGAGGTACATAATATATATTTCACAGAAATACTTGTACTCCACTAATTCTGACTTTTTGTGTATGTTTTTTTTTTTTTTTGATCTTCTCAAACATCTAAATACATCTAATTCAGATCATAGATCAAAGCTCAAAAGAGACTGTTTTCACAGAATGTATTGTGAATAAATGTGAAGTGTAATCTTCTCTTTCTTTTCCATGCTTACACACAATGCTGGGCTTTGTTGGTAATGGTTTAAAATGTTTGCATTAAGGACAAGCTATTACAAAATCAATGGCAACTAGTAAGGGCATCTGTAATATGCTTTTAACTAACACATTTAGGGACCCCTGGAAGCCCTAATTGCTTTTATAGTTCATTTCCTTGTTTCCTGTTAAATTACAATATTTATGATAATCATTAAATGATTCAAATTACACTATACATGTATAAGCATATAGTTACTCAGGAAATGTTCTGTAAACTTACCTGTAATTTAGGAAGGCTAGATTTCTGCTTCATCATGTATGGTCAACAGTTTGCACAATGTTTGAATAACATTTCTTGGGTTCCTTTCTATTTTGATCTGTTAAAAAAAAAAAATGAAAACAGAGTTGTCACTTTTTTGGGGTCTTTCTTGTTACAGTCATAGCTACATTGATAATAATTGTTTTTATCAGGCAAATAAATTCCAATCCATTATTTTTCAAAGGTCAAAATTCAGTAATCATCAGCTATCTTATGTTTATTAAGGGGCATTCAAGCTACATAAGTTTCTTGGAAAGAAAAAGAAACAGCCTCAGCAACAAAACTTTCTAGTGACGTGTGTCTGAAATTTTGAACAGGGATCCCTAAACTGGCTTTAACAACCAGACTGAATTTTTGCCCAAAATACATTTGCCTCCACCCCGCCCCCCCCCCCCGCAAAAAAAAAAAAAAATCATAGTCTATCAGACTCCAGTTAATTTACAGTCAGTTTAATTGACCAAATGGCATGAATTGAACCAAATACAGTAGATACAAGTCTTTTAAGAACGAAAAAAAAAAGTCAGGCATGAAAGTGAAGTTGAACAGAGATCTACTTTGACTTTGTCCCCCATGCACAGCTTTAGCCCTAGCCAAGTCTACATCTACTCAAGATAGACTATCCTTCAGACTTCGGTTTATGGAATAAAATTTCAAAAAATATTCAGAGTTCAAAACAGTAAACCTCGTGTAACATAATGAATTTATATCTGCACTAATTTTGGTCTACATATCTTATCAAAATCGTAGAATCGTAGAATCCCACCACACAGTCAAAGTTTCCAAATCTAACGTTAACCGTAGTCTGGTAGACTACGTTAGATCCGAGTCCAAGTTGGACTAACGAATGCGCTTATGTGCAGCACACAGATGAACAACATGAGGAAAAGCTTATGCAATATAGTCTATCATCATTCAAAGAGTTTGCTAACATTAGATCTGTTTAGATCTTTTTAGATCCAACTTGTTTGCATGTATTGAATTTTTGACGCTGTCGAAATAGCCACAGCGCTGGTGACTGAAACTGGCCCGTGACTGCCCGGGTAGCTGTCATGAGCCGCAGCGTGTGAGGACAGCGATCTCCGTGTCAAATTACATCTCGACGATACATCTAGAACTGTAATTTCGAGAGAAAATTGTTTCAATCCTTTTTCAACACAACTCTTGTGAATCCTTTTGAAATATAGATAAATTATCATAGATCACCTAGAATTGTACAAGTTATTTTTATTAATAAACTAAATGTACGAAATTTAATGATAATTTGAGCTCTACTCACCTTGTCCTTTTGAACGAACATCTCTCATTTCGTGTGGATGACGTCTTGAATATAATCTGCATAATTAATAGGTCTTGAATTGACGAAGTTGAGGTCAAGTAAATTTTGATCGATACTATCGAATTATGTACATATTCATGACCTAGCATCCAATCAAAGTTTCACAATGAACTGACACGCACAAGAAATATGAATAATGCAACGTATCGGGTGCTTATCGGGCTCTTCAAATGATCCGAAAGAGGCGGGGCCTAATTCCATTCGCGTAATGATTTCCGCGCGTGCTGCTTTCCGTCTAGTAAATCTATTATACGTGTATGTATAAATGGGTACATGCGTGGGCGCGCGTGTCATGGTGTGAGCGTGTAGGTGAGAGCATAGGTAAGGGTGTGCGTGAATGTGTGCGTTGTTGGGTGCGTGTGTTTTGTGCGATATTATCAATACGGCTTGTACATAGTATGGTTTATGCACTGTTCAGAGTAAAATATCTTCGGACTGAATTGGGAAAACAGGGCAAAAAGAAAATGTGTCAGATGTAATCGTCTACACAATCTTCGTCTACACATGAAAACCCATTATATGTCTCTATGACATCAAGAACAGTTTAAAGTAGAGTTGATACCTAAATTACAGTCAATATTTCAATATCATATCAAGGGATAGGACTTCATTCGATAACTGAATTTTAAGATCTTTTATTTTTATAGCAGTTTATTTCTTCTATATATTATTTTTAATTTGAAGAAGGTTCACTCTCTCTGCACTCCGCTATCTTTCTCTATTTCCCCCATTTTCTTTGAATCACTGTCTTTTCCATCGTGTAAGCCCATCTCTCCTCCACCTCTTTCTCTCAAGTTTTCTCTAAAAGTTATATTTTCAACCATTTCGCTCTCCCTATTTCCCCTAGTCTTTTATTTTCATTAACTTTTCTTCTTCCATTCTCTCTCTCTCTCTATCTTTCTATCTCCCCCCTCTCTCTCTATCTCTCTCTCTCACTCTCTCTCTCTGTATCTCCATCCCTCACTCTCTCTCTCTCTTTCTATCTCCCCCTCTCTCTTTCTTACCTCTTTCACCTACAATAAACCTTGCATGGAAAGGGTGTATGACGTCACGATCTAGATGGCGCGGCAGTGCTATCATTAATGTTGAGTGGGATGGCTAAATCTTAAATTGCTCGAGTAGAAACATCACATGCTTGCTCCGATGTAAGGATGGGATATCTTAGGGGTGTCATCCCTCCACTTAAAGGTAATCAGTACAAAGTGTTCGGGGGCTTCAAGAAAACAAACAACGAAAGGAAATATTCCTGAAAAAAGGAAGAAAGAAAAGAATTTTAGAAGATAATTGCGTCCAGTTTCTCGCCCGTTTGTAAAAGCGTTTCAGCCCACTTTCTCTTAATACATGTACGTTCGATGAGGTGACATAGCCAAAAAAAGTTAGGGCTAATATAGAAAATGAATGCCAACCATCTTTTCAAGGCTACAACATGTGCATTAAAGATTTAAATGGGTTTTAACAATCAAATTATGAAAAGTTGATAATGCCTTCCAAAATAATCAACCATTGTACAGGTCAATAATTCTGCAACCTGTTTCTGGAAAATTTAAGGTATTTTTATCTTTTCGTGATACGAAAATTAGTATAGAATTAAAAATTCCAAATATAGTTGTAGAAGGAATTATTCTGCTATTTTTTTTCTACATTCTGTTGCCGTCGTGGTGTTGAGGAGGAAAGTAAATCCACCTTTTTGGGAGTCATATTGATGGATCACTTCTTTGTTGAATCCACTCCAAATTATAGATTTAATCAAACTCTTATGAGATTGAATTACACTTTTTTGAGAGAAGATTTCTACCCCTGTAGATTTAGTGTTTATATATCACACATTTATGTAACGTGAGCACTCCAGAACTTGATGTAATCTTTCTCTAGAAGAAAGGATTTGGCTTTGTTATGTCCAGACAACTTATGTAAAATCCCATATTGCCCGAGGTTTACCCTCGTTCTCTATCCACATTTAATAGTAAAGATAACGGTAGAGAGGGAATGAACTTTATTCCTATTTGGTGGCAAGTGGGCGTATGTTGCAGATTTGAATACATAACGGACATTATACAGATGTAACCTCTTGCCATTACCAATTTCGCCGATAGACAGACTTTATGAAGATTTGTCTAACTTAAAGAAAATATAAAACCCTTGCTACTAAACAGAGAAAGAAGGTCATCTGACTTCTTACTTTGAACATATTCTTACAAGGAGCTGTACACAATCTTTGTGGGAAATTATGCAGAACATTCGTGACATTGAAATATTTGTGGGAACTTTATTTCATAACAACATCCAATACCTAAAATAAATATTTTTATATAATATATATTATATAACCATTGTATACACGTAGATTTCAAACAGATTTGTTGTTATAAATGATTTTCAAAGTCAGAGGCTTCTCCAACATAGCAAAAAAAAAAAAAAGAAAAAAAAAAAACATACTTGCAAAAGTTACTTCACAGAGAGATTCAAGTCCCATAACAAGTTTAAGTATGTTGAACTGATAATGTTGCGAGAACCTCCTGGTGACGAAGTATGCTATTAAAGGTCCCCTGCTACCCAAATGCAAGTTGATTCCTGTCGATGTGAAGGGATGCATACAACTTATTTATGTTATTCAAACATCTAGATATGTTTCATAAATTTTTCAAATATTTCTAAAATCATTTTCTCGAACATGCTGAGCTTCACCCTTTAAAAAAAAAAAAAAAAAAAAAAAAAAATGCCCCAGATCTCATTCCTGCATCTGTCAATCATTAGTGAGCTAAGGAGAGACAGTGGTATGTAGCTTTGCCAGAGATGACCATCTTTTCTAATAGACCATACAATGCCTTCATAGGAGTTGCTATGTCAGACATGCTGTACCATCATCAGGAAAAGAATGGTAATGAGGAGGTATTGTTTGAAAGCATGCGTGCAATTCTATCGTAAGCATGTGCTGAGTTGGGGGAAGTTAGATTCCACTGTCTATTGTAGAATGTTAGTGTAGCTGACTAATGCCTGACAGCTGATGTCATTGCAGGAATGAAATCTGGAGCTTTTTTTAGGATGGAGCTTAGGAGGTTGGGAAAAATATTTCAAAAAACATTTAAAAATCTATGAAACATATCTAGATGTTTGAATAACAGACCATTAGTTGTATGCATCCATGCACATCAACAGCAATAAACTTGCATTTGGGTTGCGTTTGGGTTGCAGGGGGCCTTTTAACCTTTCACGTCTTGATTCACCTCTATATCTTAGACATATTATTTCCTGCTCTGTCGGGCAAGTCTTGGGGAAAGATTTCAGTAGCAAACATTGTCAAAAAGAGTCAAACAAGAATGAATGAAACTTGAATAACCTTCGATTAGTGATCAGCCATTGCATAAAAATTCATTCAATTGAAATTCTAGGCATGTTTTCTTAACAATTGTTGCTTTAAGAGATCCGTACGCTTGGCAGAGGCTTGCCAGACAAAGCGACAATCAATTCCTGCAAAGTGGATTCAATTCACACAGTTGCCATCATGCATTATAGGCGATTCTTTTCGTCGGTAACGGGGTGATCTGGGTCACATCGTACATAAATTATTATTTAAATACATTAGTAAACTGGTCTGTTTACTACAACACATAGACTGTCAAAAAGGTAGCCATCAAAGAAACCATGGTTGTCATAGACCGTTACATCAAGTACGATCAAGATGGTGGCGATCTGTTGAAGATGTAAGAAAGTCGTGAAAACGTCGTGTGCTTTCCTTAGATCAGACATTTGGTCTAAATATAGCCATCGGTGGGTCTGGACAGGTTGACACTTCTGTCGGGATACGAGTTGAGAGAGCAAAGCAAAGAGTGCAGTCAACTGTGAGTTTGATATAGCTCTATTTATGTTTTTTTACATTATCGTTACTGTATAACCATTTCCACCATTTATATTCATGTAAACAAAGATTAAATTAGTTCGGTAATAATGGCTTACCATCTCACATGTATTTCGAATTTTTTGTGTTAAAATAACCATCGCCCTTATTGACCTTAATCATTTCTGGATATTCAAAATGATATGAACTAAAAATATATCAACTTCTTGTCAGCTTCCGTTTTTTCACACATGCCCTTATAATTAAATTTTTGCCTCCAAACGATTCTTTGTAAATAACTGATAAATCCCTTTAAAAAATATTTATTGAAACATCTCGTTTTGTGTGATCAAGATGATTTGATGTCGCAGAATTATGTTTTTCTTTGTAATCAAGTGTATTAGACAGTGTCTGATCTGGGAGAGGAGAGCTGGAAACATTGACTTTTTCTGTGATATAAACTCCAATAAACATGAAAGAAAAAAAAATAGCGCTCCTTCTATTGCAAAAATCCTGGATCCGCCACTAGTGGATTGGTATACAGTGTGTTTAACATAGTTAATTTCTGGATACATAATGCAATAATCAGTTCACTTGATTGTGATATCAATCGTAAACTACATCTATTTGAACAAACTATACTTTTACATTATATACTAACATTGTCCTTTTCTTTTCTTTTCTTTTTTTTTTTTTCTTCTTTTTTTGGATGGGAAGAATAATATATCCAACACCTTTCATGTTCAGTTATCTCCATTTTTTAAAGCATAAAATCATTGGATTTCATAAATGCTGTCAATCAAATACCGCAGTTCTTTTCTTTTGTTGACAAGAAAAACATGTTGACACGAAATCTAAACGAGAATAGAAATCAGGTGAAAGAGGAAAAAATAGAGAAATTATGATAGAGATGAAGATAGATGAGAAATATGGAAAACGATTGCACCAACTGTTTCCCGGCAGGTCTTCAAACGATTCAATATTTTTGTTAGATTTACCCATCATGATCCACTTCATGCTGGTGATTTGACGAAATTAGAAATGACACATGCACCGGCTATTTACTGACCGACAGTGGCTTAGCTACAGGGGGCAAGGGGGAAAACTGCCCCCGATCGAATGGCGAAAAGGGGGAGGGGATAAACAGAGAAAGTGAGAGAGAAAGAAATGAAGAGGGGAAGGAAAAGCGTAATGGGGCAAAATGACCCCTCCCACTTCCTCCCATACCTTACTCAATGGCTTTGTTCATTATGCATTTCATCCATCAAGCAAGACTGGTGCCCCCATGACTCCAGCCCCCCCCCCCCTCTACGGCCAGACGCATGCTACGCCTCCGCAGTATACACCGGCCTCTTTTAGCATTGTTTAGGAACCCAGCTACCCGGCATCTTTGTGAAGAATTTGTAGGAAATTGAGATCTCCTCCCTCTTTTTAAAAGGAGAAACGTTTGACAGACTTGAAGATCATTTGAGAGGCAGTTTGTGACAAATGAATATTGTTTCTTCTATTTCCGCGTTTATCCCACGCATATATACTGCTGTGTGAGACATAGCTTTTTTTATTTCCAGCGGGAAAGTTTTATTTTCTCACAGGAGGTAAATGAATACAAATATTTGATAAAAATGCATCAGGCAGAAAATATGAATTTAAACAAAATAATAAAATAAACTGTTTACAGTGAATCAGTTGCATTCTAGAAGTACAAGAAAGCTGTTGAAAAAAAAATAAAAGAATTTTGCAAAATACGTACAAATAATTTTAGAAAGCCATCTACATTTGTACAGAAATATGAAGGAAAAGATAAAGGGGAGATAATGAATCAATTCTCGGGGTACACAGGTAAAAGATACATACATACACACTTTGTTCGTATTGGTTACGAATATGCTATTGTATCCAGGTTTAAACATTCATTTTTTGGAAAAAGTGCTTTGTCTTTGTGACGTAGTTCGAGATTGCTTCAGTAATAAAGTGCTCGTAAAAGCTGACCATAGCCTTCATTTGCGGGATATTTTCGAGTTGTTAAGGGGTGAGTGGTAAATGTTACTTTATGTCCTCGATATGATATATATGGTATATCACAATACTATTTCATTCTACCCTCTGGGGTCAATAGTTCAAGGAAACTATTCAGAAAACGATGCTTTTGGATGTTTTTAACATGAACCTTTAGAAAAACATTTTGAAAATCAAATAATTTCCGAACAATAAGAACAAAGTTGACTTCTACATAATCATTAGATGCTTCGGCGGTTTTTGTTTGTTTGTTTGTTTTTCGTTGTTTTTTTTTTGCATGAAACAATAGCAATATCTATTGTACTTTTAACATGTTAAACTTTGTTGCTCTTCTTATAGGTTAAAAAAAAAAAATGGATATGTGAATGTTAATAACTCTAAAGTTAAAACTCGCATCAAACAGAGGTTTTCACTTGATAAAGTTGAATGACGTCGAATTTATTCGGAGTAGGTTTTATGACATTTCTTTACTACTCTTAAACTAATGTTCTGAATATTTAATTAGATTATCACTTTTTGAAAAAAATCAAGGCCGCAAGATTTGTTAGTAACAGTAATTAATTTAGAGCACAACAATGGCCATTGTGCAGAGCAGCTGAAATTCCAGAGCACCTCTTTTTAACCCAGAGTTATGAATCTTTAATGACTTTGGAAATACACAGTGAACATTGGTATTGTTGTATTCTGAATTAATTAGTGACACAGAGATTTTGTGGTCTCAATTTTTCAACAACAAAAAAAAAAAAAAGAAGAAGAAAATGTATATATGAAAATATTCAGAGCATTATTTTAAGAATATTAATGAAGGACATTTCACAAAACTTACTCCAAATAAAACTGACATCCTTCAACTTTGCACTGTGAAAACTTCAGTCTAGTACGAGTTTCAACTTATGAGTTATATCGAAAGTGTCATTTTTTAAAAACACTTAGTACATAACGTTCCTCTGTACACTCAAACTCAGACAAACATGATCATGATAAAGAAAGGATAGCCTCAAATCTTATGAAAGATAAATCTCTCATTTCGATAAAGGCTTTGAATTGAAAAGTCTTTTAGATAGTTATATCCCTTTAACCATACCTAAACAAACTAGTCAAATCAGAGAAAACTTTTCATTTATGCCTGTTTAGACCTACCTTTAACAATCTATCTAATCTCGATTTAACATTTGATACAAAATATAAATGCCATTTACATGATTTAGGCTGAACTAACTCTCACGAAGGCAACGTTTTAAATCCGTTTAGCCTGTGGCATGCTTGTGCCATACATCGATTTGAGCTATTCATATTATGCAAATAGGTTTACAGATCAATGTGAAAAAAAAAAGAAAAAAAAGGATTGCTTCATGATTCCGATGATTCTCAAGTAATGAAAAACAATGGCGATAGAGAAAAATGAAGAAATCCAGAGACGGGGAAAATTCAAGAAAAAAGAAGTATGATATACCCGCTGCGAAAACCACATTTTAGGATATCCTAAACTTCCTCGGCCCATTACTGAAAGATTATCCCACACTTGGCCAACAGCTTACCTATCTAATCGTCATGACACTTATATAATGACCGCAGATCACAGATCCCATTGGCAAATTGCCCTATTTGTCCAGCCATTTGTCTCGCAGCGGGTCGCCCGTCCGCAAGCCGTTAGATCGCGCCGCCTCGGCCCGCTACGCGCAGCAGCGAGCTGTGTTACGCCCAGCGAGTAGTCCTGTTCGCGCTGTTGTTGTTTTTCTCCACATTTTCCACCCGTTGTTTTCACCCGCTTCCTTTCAGCTAGAATCCAACGACGAGACTCTTTCATAGCGTCTCGACCTTTTTTTCTGAAATTTCAGAAATAAATTCCCTTCACCTTTACGCGGGGAAGATGTTTTGTAGCGTAGAAGGCCGTGCAAGACAACTAATGTTTTTTTTTTATTCCATTCCCTTTGTTACATTTCCAAAATCTGTTATCTATTGTGAAACCCACCCCGGAACAATCTTGTCAAAGTAAAACGCATTAAAAAAAACTCCCTAAAACTTTACTTGACAAAGCAAAGATCGCCAGATATAACAGTCCTATTTTGCCAGACTAGCGCAGAACTCCAGACGTGCCAAGCCAAGTTCACCAGACGATCTCATCACGTGATGGGACCATTCTACCAATCAGACGGCTCAATCGCTACCGGTGTTTAAACCGATCCGCTATTGTTTTTATACGCGCCGCTTCCTACGTGCTGTGCGCCAGAGCTGCGTATTGCAGGTGAAGCAAGCACGCACTCACAAAAATAGCCACGCTTTTGATTTTCCCTATGGTCCCAGCAATTAACTTTCACTGTAGTATTTCGGCAGATCTCAAAGCCGGAGCACAGAGCTAAAGGTCATACGGCCAGGGAACCCCCATCATGCCGAAATTGCAGTGCCTACTGTGTCCTAATGGTGCCGTGTTTGTTTTTTTGGCGAAGGGAGGGGCGAAAATAAGAAAAGACGGATGTGTTTTGAGACTGATAGCTCTGCAGTTTAGGGGGAAAAGGTCTACTCTGGACCCGACCAGGTATATGAAAGACATGAACTTGAACACAGGTTGAACAAGTACAACCTTGATGCGATAATTGAAGACAAAGGACAAATGGTTCATTATTAACCACAAACTTCCTATTTTCAGAGCTGGGCAATTAATGATTTTCAGACGTTCGTTATTGGTTTACAATAGGTAGCATGGGAATCAGAGTTGAAGAAATCATTAAAAAATGGACAAGGACCTCACTGACATTTAATAAATGTAATGTCATTTTCATGTGACTTATGAAATACCTTTTTTTTTTTGGTGCTAATTTTGACAGTTTTGACTTTGGACAGTTTTCAATTTCCTGTACTCCCAAATTAAGGTGTGAATCAATCAGCCTACAAATGAAAATAAAGGTGCCACCTATGAAACAGAAAAAACTCCGTGTAATATCTGTGTTTCAATAAATGCCCATACCACACCTTGAAACCTATAGTGTATTATATCAAACGGGAAATCCACCTTCCAGAAGAATCGACTATACAGATCTTTAAAATACATTTCTAACTTTCCTTTATCAAAAGTTTTTTTAAATATTTTTTTTTATTCCAGCCCATTTTACTCTGTTTACATTCAGTAAGTACTTAAATGCAGTTGAATAATTAACTGAAATACTCTGAAACACAAACCTATTTTGAATAAATAATAGTAAATGTTCCACTTAAATCACATGAAAAACTTTATCCAAAAAGGCTCCCAAAACATTAGAAGAGATTCTAAAATAATAAAGACAGAAAGTTAAAGGAAAAGCTTATTTAATACAGAGCAAGTGAATGATTTCAGTAAAAAAATCTATCCATGCTGTTTCCATTATTTTACCTGGAATTCATTATTTCTGTGATAAAAATCCGATTGATGTAAATAACATTGTAAAGCGCATTGAAGTATTCACAGAATGCGCTATATAAATTATTATTATTATTATTATTATTATTATTATTATTATTATTATTATTATTATTATTGTTATTATTATTATTATTATTATTAATTATTATTATTATTATTATTATTATTATTATTATTATTATTATTATTATCATTATCATTATTATTATTATTATGATTACTATTATTATTATTATTATTATTATTATTATTATTATTATTGATGATAGTTATTGATTCATATCTCCGGGAATAACAAATCAATAAATTTACCTGGAATTCATTATTTCTGTGATAAAAATCCGATTGATGTAAATAACATTGTAAAGCGCATTGAAGTATTCACAGAATGCGCTATATAAATTATTATTATTATTATTATTATTATTATTATTATTATTATTATTATTATTATTATTATTGTTATTATTATTATTATTATTAATTATTATTATTATTATTATTATTATTATTATTATTATTATTATTATTATTATTATCATTATCATTATTATTATTATTATGATTATTATTATTATTATTATTATTATTATTATTATTATTATTATTATTGATGATAGTTATTGATTCATATCTCCGGGAATAACAAATCAATAATTTTAGACCAATACCCTTAATTGATCGCGATTTTCAGTTCGTTGTTGTTGTTTTAGGTTTTTATTTTACTTCACTTTTATAGAAATAAACCCGCAACTTTCATTTAGAATATTATTTACAATCGAAAAGGAAAGAGGTGTTTCAGAATATCTTGTTTGAATCTTAAGAAGGAGATATTTGCAGAATGCTTTTATTTTCTACCAAAACATTTCGAAGGGACAATTGAATCAACCGGGATAAAAAGAAAACCACTACGTAATGTCATCATTGATTATCACCGGATGTCGAGATGGAACTATTTATTGAACTAGTCTAACCAGACAGAATTGTTTTTAGCTTTTTACTTGAAAGTGTCTTTACCAAGGACACGGGTGGGTTTTCTTCTCTATGTAGTGCCTTTTCACATTACAGTTTTTTTGGTTTTGGCTTTTTCTTAACTTGAGGACCCCCAATTTATAAAGAGTTGCGATTGATTCACATTGATCGTAAATTGATATTAATCGCAACTCTGTACCAAAGAGATTGGAGTTATGAAGTTTGCAATTGATTTTGGAGGACTTGTGATCAAGCCGAATCAATCCCAACGCTTGATAACACAGGGCTCTGGTTTTATATATATATAAATATATATATAAAGCAAAGTTGCAACAACAAAAAAAGGGGGTGGCAGAGAGAGAAGTAGAGTAAAATTAATGTAAAAAGTCAAAAGTCAAGTAACTAAAAAGTCTTTTCAGTTAGACTAGGCAGCGATGGATGTACCATTTATGTTAAGTACACGTAGTGTTATAGCTCACTTTCTCTCCATTTCTCCTCTTTTCCCTCCATTTCCCCATTTTAATAGCTTTCTGTTTCCCCTCCCCCTCTCTCTCTCTCTTTTTCCTTCTATATCTTCCTTTCCGCTTGTATGCAAGCTTATTTCATATGTTTGTGCATTCACTCTAGGCTTCCCTTACTCTTGTACGTTACGTCAATGTGCTTCATCTTTCAAGAAGGATTCACACGCACACTTCCTACGCACGCACACTTTCTACGCACTCACACTCTCACCCCTTCTGCCCTCTTTCTCTCTTTCTACTCTTTCGATTACCACCACCATCTCTATGTTTCCCTCTCCTGTTTTTTCCTTCTCTTTCTCTACTTTTTTCTTTTGTCTCCTTTCTCTTTTACTCTCTACACACACACTCTCTCTCTCTCTCCTCTCTTAGCTTTCACTACTCTCCCTCTCTCTCTCCCTCTCTTGTGTGTCTCTCTCTCTACTAACTTCCTCTCTCTTCTCAATCTCACGCTATTATTTCTCAGGCTCCCCTCTGTCTCCCTCCATCTTCCATTCCCCCTTTTTTCTTTCTCTTTCTCCTATTACGATTTCAACCCCTCTTTCTCTTCTCTAAGTTTATCTCCCTCTTCCCTACCTTTTCTCTCTCCATCTCTAATGATGTTTCCCCCTGTCTCTCTCTCTCTCCTCCTCCCTCTCTCTCTCTCTCACTCCCCCTCTCTCCTCCTCTCTCTCCCTCTCTCTCTCTTCGTCTCCTCTCTCTCATCTACTTTCGTTCATGGTCCGGACGGAGTAGGCATACTAATGGGTCAGTCGGCTCCGTTACGGGATCAGATGTGACTACGCCTGATTACAACCTGACGACACTTTTCTCTCTCGCCTTCTTACTCCCTGCACGCCTTTTTAAAACACTCCCCAAACCCACCCCGCCGAATGGACCATTAAAGCTGATATCACTACAACATCCATACGATGCTGATCCATCCCGATTCTTCATCAATCGTCCACATTCCTGAACATCATTATTGCTAAGCTAATCATCTCTTCTTCTTCAAATCTGAATCATCTTGGAAACCGTCTTTTGGAGCCGCAATTTTGGTGACTTTTTAAAAGTTTCGTTTTTCATACCTCGCATGAGAGCGCTGCATGAACTTGAACTGAAAGTAGCATCATCAGTGGGCAGTTTGGCAGCGTAGGTCAGCAGCATCGCATTCCTACCAATTATTGTCTCGTGATCAATTATTCGCCTTCCTCAGCATGTACACCATCTCAGCACTATATACTAGATTCTCAGAGGCCTTAGAGTTCTTCCGACTGTCTTCAAGGCGACTCTGACAGCCCCCTCTCTGATAATCCTCTGTTATTATTTTCCTGATAACCAGGTAATCTACTATCGGGTTCTTTCATTGGATTCTCATAATACAAAAGGCACTCTGTTTGACACTTGATCTTTGTTTCGTCGCCACCAACGTTTTTTTGCCTTTCCTTTCCTGCTCTTTCCAAAGGTTTCAAAGTTTGTTGGGAAACCTTTAGGGGTGCTGTCGAAATACCGTCATGTCTCCACCTATATAAGCTGTTCAACCCAGGCTAGAAGTTCACATTCACCTTGGAGTGTCTTGACTGAGGAGGACAAATCATATCATTCCCGACTCCACAGCGTTATCTAACCGAAGTACTTCAAATATTTCGGAGTTTGATTGACTAGGAGGACTTCCGTCTCGAATCGCGTCTGGATTTCACCATCTTCGCTGTGCATTGGACCGGAACATTAACTAAATATTAACCTGTTAACGGTCTCGTCTTCGAATCTTAAAGTCTTCTTCTTGATTTGCACATATCCTCTTACCTGGAACGAGATTCCAGACTACATTCTTTCTGTCATAAAAAAATTCCATCATCGATAAACATACTTCATATTTTGAAATTTCCCTATATACTTCGTTTTAAATCGCGCAAAATCGGAATTTAGTCACCCTCGTCATCAGAAACGGTAAATATAAGCTTTCTTGTGAATTTCCTTTCTTCTTCTTTCTTCGTATCCTTTGTTTTTCTATCCCTTCTATACGTCTAATTTATATATTTTATTCTTACGATTTCGTATTTTTGTCTCCATCATCTTAGTCCACAAGTTTTCTTCAACCCGTCTAGTTTTGTCCATTTGGATAAAATAGATCCCTAAGATTGTTCAAGGCTCACCTTGTTATCTAGGACCTACCACAATGTAAATGCATTCAAGAAGTCCCCTAATGACTGATACCCATATATATACTTAGGTAAAGAGTAGTTAATGTTTAGAATAGTATATTGATTAGAATTAGTGTCCCAGCTGGGAATTGAATCTCGATCAGTTGATCCATTGTCCGATTAAATATTTCCTTGACTACGGCACATCTGAAAGACAGCAGCCAGGTAGACTGTTATTTGTACTGATATTTACATTGGATGATTTAATTCTGTATCGTCTAAAATTCATCTGTTAATGATAATACACCATAAAAAATTATGTTTCTGCACCACGCCTTATTTCATTGTTATTAAATAAATAATGTTATAATACTATTCAATAACAATGATGAAAATATGTTTGTGCACCACGCCTTACTTCAGAATCATTATGTACATGTACTTAATCTAACGGACGCTGTATGGTTTAAAAACGAAAGTTCCTATGACATTCACGTTGACAGCTGCATTGTTGCAAATTCCCTTTATCCATTCTTTCATAAAGATACATGAATAATATTGATTCTTAAGAGTTTAAAAATTTATTTGTATTTACTTTACCAATATACTCCATGAAATAATTTTAGAAAATTTCTCGAACACCAAAAAGGCCTTCCTTTACAGCTAAGATTTGAAATGTCATTCCACAACATCACATCCAGGACCCCGTTTCATGAAACTTGCTTTCACTGACGATTTACAGTAATTGTTATAAGCTACTGAAATCCTTGCATCTGATTGGCTGAGAGCAAATTTGTCTGTAAAAATAACCGACAAGATACTTGATGAAACGCCCTCTGGTGACTGCATCATAATTTATGAATGACACTGTGAAAGGGGGTTGTGATACTCGATAAGTATTGATATTTCAAAATAGTGAAAACTGTGAGATAAAAGAACCAAAGGGTTGGTTAATGATAATGCATGAAGAAATGTCATAAAATCTATATTCCAGAAAACGTTGTGGTTTTAAAGTTACTGTCAATCAAAGGTGTCAACCTCTTTTTTTAACCACCTAGTACAATGTGGAACAAAATAGTTTGTATTCAACGGACACTCTGTGTAATAAAATCTATAACACAAAATAGATTGATGCAGTCGTCTCTTGAATAAGGATCAGTGCGCAATAATCGAATAGAGTTTATTTTATAATGCGTAATGTAGGCATTTTGTTTATTTGAATTGTTCATAGAACATATGGTACAGTCTATTTCAATTTTTTTTAAAGCAAAGATAAGTCACTTCACCCATGTCAACACGGGCAATTAATATTGGAGGGGTGTTAGGCTTCACGACAGAGTAAATGTGATATTTTTACGATCGAACGAGTCCAACCCCTGATTAATTACAGAATGAGAAGTCATTGCAGCCATGTAGGAAAGGGTAATGTTCGGTGTTTTACCGAAGGTTCATTTGTCTTAAACTTTCGAAACAACGAACTTTCTGAAGAACAAATACTCGGAAATAAGAATCTTCGTGGGGGGGGGGGGGGGGGAGACCTGAAAAAGATCTTAAAATAAACACACAGAAAAACAAACAAACAAACAAACAAATTACCAAATCTATGTACTTACAAACTTTTGGAAAGAACGATTGTTCAGAATAACGAAGCTTTGACATGAATAACTTTCGGTGCAGAGAACCTTCGGAAACAAGAATGTTCAGAAAAACACAACAAGAAACAAACAGACTTTGGAAATAATTAAAGGATCATTCTAATGCCATGGACCATTATTATGGAATAAACTTCTCCTTAGTCTTCAAAATACCACACCCCTTCAGTTGTTTAAGACGAAATGTAAAAAATCTATCAAGTACTAATCATCTTATTCCTAAATCTCCGGTTTAGGCTCCGTCTTTTATATTTTATATTTTATATTTTATATTTTATATTTTAATTTTAATGTTAGTTTCACCTTTATTCCCCCTCTTCTGTGTATTTATGAGGTAGCTATATAATTGTTTTTTTTTCCTTTTTCATTTAATATCAGTATATTTGTTTGTCTCTAGTCTTTGCCTTTTTCATCCCCCCTTTTTGTATTGTTAATTTTCTTTATAAATTACCTTTGTAAAATGTACATGTATTTTGTTTTGTATTCATCGATCCAATATTTCTATGTAAAATGTATTGTTTTTATTGTGTAACAGGGCCCCTTTGTAAATCAGTTTCACAACTGAAAGGGCTCCCCTGTGCAAATAAAACGGAAATAAATAAATAAATAATAACTTAGCGGAACAACGGACCTTCGAAATAAGCAGACCTTCATAAAAATGGCCTTCGCAATAACGAACTTTATTAGAATGGATCTTCAAAAAACGAACAGTAGGATTAACGAGCTGTAACTTTATTGGAAACACGAGAAGGTGTATTTGAAAGAATTTCTAGGGATTATGCTCGAATAAAATATTTTATATCCTTTTATGTCGCTCACGAATGCGAAAGTGAAAAAGTAAAGTCTGTTTGTCAAAAAAAATTGTTGCGTTTATCCAAAAATTATTACAAACCTATGAAATGCCTTCGGAGTCACGTAACTTTGAGCAAACCAATGGCAAGGCTTCAATGTCGGAAACATCATGACAACCAGATCAGACAGTATCTGTAAAAAAGCACACCTGTTGAACAATATATTGTCTTCAGCAAAGCAAGGTGTACAAAGAGAAAGACACAAGAAAATAAATGTATTCTAAGTTTAGCTCGAGGGTTGCACTTTTTATCTCTCAACATGACATAATGTCATCTTTAGTGTTTGACTTTTCTAATTTTTAATTTTTGATATTCTTTTCGGATGCAATCGCAAGTTTTTATCATCTGATAACTTTCGCCAAAAATTATCTCGCCTATGGAGCTTCTTGGTAACAATAAAATAAAATGAGGATTAAAAAAGAACGTTTCATTGTCAACCATTTCTGAGTAAGGCGATAACAGGAATGGCATTGCACCTGTCCTTTTCTAGACATTGTCTTACGCCTCACCCAGCTTGCATTGTCTAAGATCTTTTATAATTTCATCCAAATGGGTGATCAAAAATGTCTTTTTAGTTCAGTGAAACTTTGAGGGCCACACTCGTCTTTAAGTAACCTTACATCAAGGACGAATCTTCTTTTTCTCTCTCTATTTGCAGACTTGTGATAGGATGGCGTGCTGTGGATACCCGTTAACTATCATGTCTGTCTTGCTGTTGGCTGTTTTTCGTCATGTGACTGCGTCTTTTCCTTTACTCTGCGGCCAAGAACTTGTAAATGCCGTAGCGACAGTGTGTAATGATCGTGGCTACTATGGTCAACCTAGCAAAAGATCGGGTAAGTACTTAACATTATCGTCATTATCATCATGCTTGTAATTATAACACCTCTACAGCAAAAGCTACCACCAGCGTCACCACTATAACCATCATCATGAACGTCATCAACATCAACATCATCATTACCACCATCATCATCCTTATTATTAGGAGTAGTATCATTATTACCATCATCCTCAGCATCATTATCACCATCATCACCATTATCATCATCATCGTTACCATCCATAGAACTATATCTCAAATCATCACTTCCTTAATCTCTCTTGATGTGGCAATGGATGCTATCTCAAGTCTTTGTTTTTCTATTGCCAATCATTTAGTATGGCAAACTAGACACAACTATTGCTCTAAACTTCAAGAAGTTCAAAATTCAATATTCATTTTCATTTCCAAGGTTGCAGTTAGTGTTATTGTAAATTAATAAAGGAGGGTTGGAGTCTATTTTTTTCTGATCTGAAGATGCAAAAATGTATAATATTTTACCTTTGACCTTTCTTTTTTCAACAGCTGGTATATTTGAGCTCGAGACGCGTGCAAAGTCCTTCCTGAAATCCGGGATCTCGAGAGGCGAGCGTGGTCGATCCAAACGCCGTGTACGAACTGGCCTCATTGTAACAGAATGCTGTCTGAACCGATGCTCCATCACCCACCTGGAGAGTTACTGCAATCCATTGCCCCAAGACGCAGTACACGATGCGGAGGTGCACGTACGACTGGAGAAGTCCGGTGAGGAGGATGCGGATGACGCGCAAGAGCGCCCTCAAGATGCCCCAAGTCAATTTGATACAGCTACAGGAGCGGCACCTGAGACTGATACATCAGAGACGCGAGGTCAAAATCGGGTCGATGCGGTGGAGAAAGTCATATCTAACAGACTTATTCCGACATCAGCAACTGGATCATCACCGTCGCCATCGAGGAAGAAGCCAAGGAAAGACAGAAGCGAGAGAAGGAACTCGTCGAGAGAAGCCAAACAAGCAAGGAGAGAAGAAAGGAGAAGGAATAGAGAGAGAAGTTCCGGTGGCCGGTCGCGGAGTGGACGTCGGAAAAACAAGGATACTGATCGCGCTTCCAGAGCTAAACGGCACGGCTTAAACTTGTGGAGGAACATGTTTTCAGACAAGGTAACTGTCGATCCTTTTTCCAGTGTTATCTTCCATCAAAAGATATCATTATAGTTATAAAAAAGTATTATTCAATACTGATTAAATTATCGGACTGAAATTATATTCACAATATAAGTTCACATCAGTACATGTATTTGTATGCAGACGGCTCCAGATAAGTGTGTGAATTGGTTTCAAATTCATTCCATGAATAACAAATAAGAAAGTAGCAACGACATATTTTTTTAATTTTCCTTTTAAAGTAAATTGATTAATCAGGGGAGCAAATGACTTATATCACCAACGGCCTCTACATCTCCACGCATGATCTGGTTGCCATTACACTATAATACACTGTACATATTATTTCTGTTTCCATCCTTGTTTAGGATTCGAGTAACATCCAAGCTCTCGCGAATCAACAGAACCTTTACAGAGCTAATGAAAGAGCGCCACCTTCGTTCATCGTCAACACATTGGAGATGCAGACGTTAACCCCCAATCAAGCTTCCAATTCACAAGGCGATGGCAGAGAAAACGTCGAACAAAAATCTAGAAAAGAGGATGACGATAAAAAGACGCAATTTTCTACTTTAATGACAAAATTGAGAACACTTGTTTTGAATTACCCGCATGATAGGTGAGATGAGATCCACTTCTTACATATATTTTATTTTAGTTGAGGGAATGTTGGAAAGTTATTTATTAAATTAATTTGTTTCGTTTAGGGACATCACCGTACTCGCTTTCAAAAAAAGAAGAAGAAGAAGTTTGTATGTATTATTTTTCTTTTTAATTTGACAAAAAAATGGATGGTACTATTAAAAGTATCTGAAGTGAATGCATGAATTATTTAAGAACTTTAAAGACATGTACAAAATACAGCCCTGAACTTAAAACATAAAGATAATAATTCGATGTTTGTTAGCTTAGGTAAATGTTTACAGTGTTGCTCTTCACAGATTAAAGAAAAAAAGTTTCTGCACCATTCTCATCATAAATAGGACTGTTTAGATCATGGAGCAGTACACATTATTTTGAGAGAGAAATTTCTGAAAGTACTAACATACAAAGGAAATGACTAGAAAAGAGTAGGATTACATGATTGATTAATTGTAATCATTTTTTTCCTCTAAAGTCATGGACAGTTCTTTTGCGATCCTCTCAAACATTTCGTTTTATTTCTTTGATTTAAATTATCGAACTACATTCCTAAGCTGCTGTGAACCTCCCTGCACCTCCCTGTGTGAACTGAGCCTCTTAGTCGAGTACTAAATAAGTTAAAGTGGAAAGGGAGGGGGGGGGGGGTTGGTTGATTCTAAGTAAAAGATCTTAAAAGTCTACTGGTCATCATCTGAGAAATTATCTTATGTCATGCATGTTATCCTTTGGTTTTACTATCCGAAAGATGAAGAGGGTCCCATTTTATTGAGATATTTCTATAAACCCTGCACTTGGTTGAATGTTGTTGTAATGTATGCTCTATGCAGACTAAGAGGCTGACATAATTCATTCGAATGTTATTATCATTAATACTAATCTGTCTACAAAAAAAGACACAGATTATCTAGGAAGACAAGAGGCCTAACCACAAGTTCATTCCAAATGGGAGGGGTGTGTGTGGGTGTGTGTGTGTGTGGGGGGGGGGGGGTATTCATTTTTTCAAAGGCGGATGGCAGTTACTTTGAGTCAATTTACTATATCGTTCTAGGCTGACCGTAGAAGGTAGAATCAAATTGATTTGATTTGATTTGTTTCCTCGTTCATGGTGTATGTACATGTAATTCCATCTACATTGTGTCATCGGAGGATGCTGTTAATGCGAAATAAATGAATGCGATCGAAATGAAATTGACGACATGGAAATGAAATAATTCGATTAACTTTTATCATTGTAAGGTGTGCTTACAATGATAACGAGCATATATCAGTATATGATTCAATATGTTTCAAATTCAAAATTCGCTATTACTACTACTACTACTACTACTACTACTACTACTACTACTACTACTACTACTCTACTACTACTACTACTCTACTACTACTACTACTCTACTACGACTACTACTCTACTACGACTACTACGACTACTACGACGACTACGACGACTACGACGACTACGACGACTACGACTACTACTACTACTACTACTACTACTACTACTACTACTACTACTACTACTACTACTACTACTACTACTACTACTACTACTACTACTACTACTACTACTACTACTACTACTACTACTACTACTACTACTGCTACTGCTGCTGCTGCTACTGCTACTACTACTACTACTACTACTACCACCACCACCACCACTACTACTACCACTACTACTACTACTACTACTACTACTGCTGCTGCTGCTGCTGCTGTTACTACTACTCCTCCTCCTCCTCCTCCTCCTCCTCCTCCTCCTCCTACTACTACTACTACTACTACTACTACTCATGGGCGGCGATCCCGGGGTGGGGGGGGAGGGGGAGGGAAAGGGACGCGTCACACCGGAAATTTTGAATTTTGTACAGCAACCAATAGGAAAGGATTGTCGCGTCAGCCCCCTCCTGGCCGTGAAAAGAAATCGCCGCACATGCTACTACTACTACTATTACTGCTACTGCTGCTTCTGCTGCTGCTGATGCTGCTGCTTCTGCTACTATACGATTTCGACGACGAAGGTTATTACTAGTACTACTTCTACTACTACTACTACTACTACTACTACTACTACTACTACTACTACTACTACTACTACTACTACTACTTCTATTACCACCACAATACTACTACCACAATACTACTATCTACAGTACTACTACTACTGCTGCTGCCTAAATCTACAATTATCATTACGATAAGACTCTAATACTATAGGGGAACAATCTACTAAACATTTTGAATCTGCAACGTTTTAGTGAATGGTGCATGGTAACACTGAATATCAAATATAATGGTTTTGAAACTTAAGCTTCCAAGTAGATTTGTTATTTGGAGAAAAGGTCAAAATTGATTTATTTGGGGATATGTAAAAATGAACAAGCGTACGTTGTTACTATTTTCGTGCAATATGATTTTGATGAATGAAGTTTTTCACTGGTACATGAAAACATAGGGTTGATATTATTTTATTTTACGATATGCTACTAAACTGAATTGTACCTTTGTAATATGTCATAAGCAGAACTAATTCCTAATGAATTATACTTGTATCGTTGGAATGAAAAAAGACAGAAAGAAAAAAAAAGAATGACACCAAAATGTTAACATTATATATAATTTACCGATGCAGTATAAAAAGGATATAGGCCCTACAAGTTATGTTGCTTTTGAACTAGTTTTCGAAGTTGTGAGCTGTACCAACGCTGTGCATGTAATACCTTCGAAGTTAACCTAAATGAATGTTCTTGAAAATGAAAATATGTGAACCTGAAATGTCAATGTCAATAAATTTGCAATAAAACTATAACCTTTTTGTATTTCGGTGTTTATTTGTAAGGGATGGAGGGAACCAGGTAAAAAACAAACAAACAAATAAAAACAGTGTCATTATGATAAGTCACCAGGTGAAAGAATGATAGTATGAGAGAGAGAGAGAGAGAGAGAGAGAGAGAGAGAGAGAGGGAGAGAGGGGAGGGAGAGAAAGAGAGAGAGAGAGAGAGAGAGAGAGAGAGATAAAGAGAGAGAGAGAGAGAGAGAGAGAGAGAGAGAGGGGGGGGGGGGACTCACCCATTCTTCTCACTCTTCATGCTTTATCTGTCTGTCTTTCTCTTGTTTTCTTATATCCGTCTCACTTTCTCCTACATTTTCCCCCATATATTTGGAAAGAATCACAATGTGAAAGGTCTCTCAATTTCCGGTATGAGAATGAAAACTGTTTCATGGCTGTAACGACATTTACCATGGAACAGTTTATCTTGTGCTATAAAAGTGAGGTTAATACTGCACATTTTGATTACGTTCCTGGGTGGTTTAAGGATTTCTTTCACAGCTTTCAAGTTGATATGGAACCACAGAGCAATCTAATAACATGCATGCTTGCACTTTAAAGTGTATGCTTCACTCTCTTATTCAATACAATTAGTACCGCGGAGTATTTAGAAGGCTATCTTGTCCTGAAATTATTTATTTTCTTGAGGAAAGGTCTTGTTTATCTGTAGATAGGCGTTCTATCATGTAAGGCATTCACTTTGCGATAACAATTCTTGACCAAATGTATACTGGTCAGGGGCTGCTCTTCTACTCTACGCCCGGATATGCAAGGGCTGGTGTCAGATTGTTGTGAG
>CM046852.1:4372315-4377315 GCA_025618425.1 Heliocidaris tuberculata
TTGGAATCAGTTTGGAATCGGTATAGAGAAGTGACTGGGGAATCAGTCTAGTACTATATAATTTATGATACACTCTTCGCAAGTTTGCTGCTTGATGTTTAAAGCTACCAATAATTGATTAAACCAATCGCCGACTGCCAGGTCTACATGCCTCAGAAAAATTCGAATAATATGTGGCGAAATAAAAGTGAATGTATACCAACAAATTGAAAAGGGAATTAAAATTAACAAAAACTGATTAAACAGACATGATCAAATTTTCCCATGACTACTTTTTTTTCTGAAAGGGATGGGGGGGGGGGGGGGTTTATTTGCCATACGTGCCTCTCCCATAACTATCATGTGGCTCCGGTATTGGTATAAGGCAAACAAGTTTGTAGCACTACTATGCAGAGCCATACATGTAACATGTATAATTTGATTTCTTTAAGTTATTACATGTATTTTGTTGTTGTTGACAGTTAAAGCTTGCCAAAACGTTTTATGCCCCATAATGTTACCACATGAAACAGAGGTGACCAACCATGAAATTTTTATATTCCTGACCAATGAGATGCCTATGCCACAAACCAGGGCCATCTACACACCATGCCACAAAGCAGAGCCATCCAAACACTCTGTCACAAAGACTCGTATACCGCCATCTAGTGGCATTTCCTGAACTCCTTGTAAACTGTCTTTGCTTCATAAATTATGTCTATCAAGATACTTTTCGAAACTCGCAGAGTTATCTTTAGTTCACATTCAGCCCAGGCATATACCACTCTACTATAACCTTCATTCACATAACTTGATTTTCTTATCAGTGTTTGCTCATCATTCTTATTGCTCAGCTAATTTCAAAATTTTCTAAATCATTTTCGCAAGGAACATCTATTTATAGTCTTGAACATGCAGTAAATCAGTGCCTTTGATTCTGTGACATTTGTTCATCATTTCAAGAACTCAAGATTACCATTAAACTTTGTGAAATAAAGATAAAATAGGATTTGTATGCGAGTGGCCTTCTGTGAGTTGCTTTGGAGAAAGAAGGGACGAAATAGTTGTGTAAATAGGTGAATAATTCTATTTTGATATTAAGAGTCATCAAATGAAATCACACATCGTGATCGTGCCAATCAAAAGTCAATAGACGTATGTAAAAAAATCAATAATGATAATCTCCTAATTCGTTTCGGAAGTCATTTTATAGATTTTCATTTCACTTTCACTCTTGGAGGAATAATTTGGAGGCCCTCGGCGGCGTTGTCTGCCAATTCAAACTACAACACCGCCATCTACGTTTGGCTGTCAATCAAGCCCCGTCAACCAACCAGTTGACAATTCCCCGAAGACTGACAGTTGAGACCATCCCGTTCTCGATTCGTTGTTTTTCTTTATTTCCTATCCTCCTTTCTTCTCCACACAGCGAAGAGTGAAGAGGAAATAAGAAACTTGTCTGGATACGAGAGAAAGGTAGAGAAAACGAAGAGGATTTTTCTTTTTTTAAGGCCAGGGTCAGCCTGGATATTTGTTGATGTTTTAGTGGAGATTTATTGTACCTCCTGCCGGCATTGCTAGCATTTATCAGTGGGTGTAAATAGGCGAGGTGGAGTAGCAAGAGGTTATATGAGGGTAGAAAAGGAAGCCGAAACCAGTTTGACCGATTTCTTTCTTTCCGACTTTTTTTCTGTCTATCTTTATCAAATGTCTGTCTGTCCCCCACCGTCTGTATACAGCGGTATATCTATGCCTCTGTATCTTCATCGTTTCGTCATCACGAGGTGACATAAGTACTGGACATTTTGCAATGGACAATGTCTGGTCATTGCAGTGTATTTCACTTTCTTCATTCATTCTGTTAATCTCATTTAAGATGTATACGTCTAGTATATCATCTCTTCCCCCATTCCCCATTTTAATACGTTTTAAATTTTCCTTTTTGTTTGACATTTGTTTTATGTCCTCCTGATCTCGTGTGCGTTATACGATCAGAGGCGGGGTGGGGGGCCCCCGACTGCCCCCGAGATAGAGAGAGAGAGAGAAAAAAAGGAAAATCCCTCCACGCCCACATCTTTTAGGGGGGAGGGGATTCATATAAAGAAAAAAAAAAACCCTTTTCGGGCTCCCTCTTTCTGAAAAATCTTGAATTCGTTTGTACCATGGCGTTTCTCTCTCTGCATCTCTTTGCGTCTATCATCCTAGATCCCTCAATCTCTAGCTCTATTAAAAAGAAATGATTCTGAAAACCCAATTTCCCTGTGCTTAGGCTGACATCACAGGCATCCACTTTAGGGCGCTTACCTATAATTATTTCCCCATAGGCTCATGTGCTAAAAATGAGAGGGGGAAAAAAAAGAAAAGAAAAGAAGAATAAGTGCTGGCAATGGCACCATTCAAACTTGTGTCTTGACTAGTTCATACAGTTTCCTTGACTTCCTGAAAATATGAAGGGTTGATTTTCAGCCTTTTTCCTCTTTACAGAGGCTGCAACTTAGACTACCCACAAACCTGGTCTAAGCAGCTACAGTGGTTATATATGAGGTTTCTTGGGATGCTAATATAATAAAATCCCACTGGGACCAACTGCTGCTCTCTAATGGGACTGATCTGAACCAGTAATTATCCCTCTTTAGGCACATATGAAAAAAGTGTTAAAATATGTATCACTGATTTTATATATTTCTTTTTCAACAACTACATTATCTTTACGGGTCAAAGGGGAATTACCGAAAATAACTGGATCTAATTACAGGCGTGCGGCCTTTACTGAATCTTTTTCGATTTTGGGTGGGAGCATGGATACCTACGTGGTGTGATACCTCTTACCTCTCTCTACCAGATCATGGATGTACAAACAGACGTGTATCCATGACCAGATAAAGAATCATTAGAAAGCCTAAAGTCTATTCATTCTATTATGATAAGAAATGATTCTGAAAGCTATGGAACAATTACCATTAGATATCAGGAAAGCACCAACTGTAAATACTTTCAAAGCAAAAATAACAGTATATCTTTCCATTTAATATACTCATCATATAGTTATAAGCACATCAAGAGCTCCTGCAGCTCAGTAGAATATATATATATATATATATATATAGTTTCTGCGCTTCATAAATTATTATCATTATTATTATTATTATTGTTATTATTATCATCATTATCATTATTATTAAGACAAAGTAATACTTGGTATAGGCGCCTTGAATTTCCCTTGGGATGAATAAATCCGATATTATTGTTATTACGTGATGTTACGAAATGAAACAAAACGAATCCTAAAATGTTTTGCTCGTGATGTGACGGAATACTATTTCAGATATTCAAAAACAACATCTCCGCAAAAATCAAAAAAAGAAAAGGATGGATCTCAAAAAGATAACGACGAAAATGAAAGCAAACGTTTTGCCTGCATGCGTCAACATCAAGATCATTCCTGACATCAAAACCAGCGAGATACGTGACGATCTCGTCACAAAAACATTTCTCCAACAATACCAAAAATAATTCAGACATGTTGAACTCTTCTTTAATTTCATATAATGCAAAATAATGAAGAAAATGAAAGCAAACATTTTACGAACAAGATCATCGTGATCATTAGAAAATCGACACCGGTTCCAGCCTTATACAAGATGCGTATCCAAACTTGTCAAAAGTTTGTTCAACTTTACCCGCATAACTTTGCATAATTCAAACACTGAATTATTCTTTTCGTTGGCCACTTTCACTTTGAGGCTACCGTATGCTGACTTCCCTTTGTTTCGGAGTCTAGATTACAATATGTGTGGGGATTCAGTGCGGCTTGAACAAGAATCTGCTACATGATATCCAAACCACAACTATTCTACTCATTGCACCTCAACTCACAGGGTGATGACAACCAGATCATGGGGATGCACAAAAGTTTCCGAATTATTTTCTTTTGTCAGGAGGAAGAAAATTTGTCAGTTTGTACAGATTAAACTTAAAGTCCTCTCTGAATATGTGAAAATATTTCCCCCATGTTCTTTTTAAATCATGCATATATGTATATATATATATATATATATATATATATATATATATATATACATTCTTAACTTATGCATAAATTTGTTGATTAATCTAACTGGAGTGTTCTCTGGCCCGCCATGCGAGACTGATATCGGAAGCGTTTGGAAGTAAATATAAAATGTACAGTGCAAAAACTGCGTTGAGTTACTGGCACATGCACCAATTTCTTTTCTTAAAATTCAAGCTCACACGAAGCGTCATTTCGATTGCGTCAGTATTTGCGCTAAATCGAGCCTGTTAAAATGGCATTAAACTGGCAAAACTTGAACAGCGCCATCTTACAGTAACGGCTAAATTGAGATCATAAATTGAAAATTAATTGCATTTTATTTTAAATTTTGACAAACAGATGTTTGGAAAATAGGCATATTTTATATTTAAAACCATTATTTTTGACGTTGCACATGTGGAAAATTGCCCACAGATACATTCTAAGCTTCTACAAACTAGAATGGGGCATGATGGGAAAATTAGAGGCACAGACAATTTTCAAATCTTGTTGAAAGATGGCGCCATTAGGAGCTTCAATTTAGTGTCACTTTAAAGCAATTATCCCATATGACAGTTATTAAAAGTATTGTTTGCACTATTCATTTTGCCGTCTTTAAAAAAAACACAACAACGATATGACTCTTTCGCGATGCGCAAACGCCCCTAAAATTAATGTCAGCAAATGAGGCGTCGTGTGAGCCGAGATTTGTAGGCATGATGAGCGTAGGTAAAAACGCAGTCAAAATTACGTCTCATGATTTTGCAAAAGCAGTGCGGAATTTGGCTCGTCAGATTCATTTTCCTTCTGTTTCTTCTTTGTCTTTGTCTCTGTGTTTTCCCTTTTCATATTATATTCCCTCTTCTGTCTCTTCAAATTTCTTTAGCTGTCTTCAGACCACTCTCTTCTCAGACCAAAGTTATTATCATACAGCGCCCCTTCCTTGCGGTCCAGAGCGGTTCAGGATTTT
>CM046852.1:4379815-4419815 GCA_025618425.1 Heliocidaris tuberculata
GCATTGCCAGGTACCCATTCACACCTGGGTGAAGTGGGACAAATATGGGTAAAACATCTTGTCTAATGATGTAAACTCCCAGCGAGAGTCGAACCCGGGACCTCTTGTATGAGAGTCAAGAGCCTTCACCAATAGACCACAGTGCTCTTACTTCATATGAAATAATTTGTTATTTTTCTTCTTACGATATCTCGCTTCAATCGAATTAATTTATTATATAAATATTTTTTTTTTCATCGTCGCGTCTTTGAAATTTCTTTATCCTTGTCTTCCACTATCAACTCTATCTTTGATTCTCTGTAGATCTATTTCTTTCTTTTTCATACTTCTATTTTTTTTTTATTTCAAACAATCTATAGTTGACTTTAATGATCCTTCTGTTAACTGTCATTTAAAATCATTAACTGCACACCACATCTCCCAAGGTCTTAATCATTTTACCTCCAAATCTCTCAAAAATAAATACACACAAAACATAAACCAAAAACAAATTTTAATATTTTCATTCTAGAATAAATATACAACTGAATCTCTTCCTAGATTAATCACAATAATAACGAATAGTCTGATATTCACAAATTTCAAACTTCCAATTCCAATTTTTGTAATCGTTTTCAAATAAGCATTAAATGATGAAAAGAAAAGGCCAAATTAAGAATGATGAAAAAACCACAACAACATATTTACGAATTTTAGTATTTTCATTCTTGAATGAATCTACAATTAAACCTCTTCATAGATTAAAAGAGAATGAATAGTCTGAAATTTAAAACTTTCCCATTCAAACTGTAATACCTATTCGTTATATTTTTAAAATAAGTACTTAATGATATCAAGGAAAGACAATAAGAATAGAGAGAATAAAAGAAAAGAAATATTTACAAATTCGAAATTGCAGACGGCAAAATAATATTCCAGAAGGATAACGGGTACTAAATGGAGCGGAAGTCATCCCTTCTCTCTACACCTGAAAAAACCTGTAGTCAAGTCGCTATTGTGTATGAGAGAGAGAGAGAGAGAGAGAGAGAGAGAGAGAGAGAGAGAGAGAGAGGGAGGGAGAGAGAGAGAAGAGAGGATAGCCGAGGAAGAAACTGTTTTCAAAAATCATATTTTGCTTTTATTTATTGAAGCACGGATTGAAGGATTTGGAGTGTATAGCCACGGGGACTTTCGCTTTTCATACTCGCTTTGCTCAAATTATTTCAACATAATGACAGATTTTCTTCGGCGGCACACTCGAAAGTTCTCGGCTACCTTTCGGGTGCACGTGTCTGCGCACAAATGACAATCTGATGCGTCTGCGCGTGTACATGTATTTATAGAATGATAAGATGAATTCCAACCCTTGCAGCATGCACCTCTACAATCATTGAATAATGTCGGGTATTTAGGATAGCTGGAAACAAAAGGTTGGACTTACCATAGTGCTTTCACAATTAAAGCTTTCGAAAGAAACAAAATACATTAAATCGTATCAAATGACATAAGATTACTGGGGAAAGATGTGCGCTTTAAGCACGTTAAGAAATCTCCTCGGCTGCATGGCAAGACAAACTTTACCATATTCCTCAACTCCTAACGATTTCATTTCAGTTTAAAGACATTTATTTCCAACTTTTCAATATACAAAGTAATATATGAGCAAAAATAATGTACATGTATTCTTAACAAAAAATATGAAAAAATATACATTAATGTGGTACATACATAGTTGGAGGACACACCTCTATAAGCAAAAGCTTTGGGCGAGGGTGCCCTTAGTGCATAATAGATTATTACATAATAAATATATAAATATAATTGTCTAAACTTTGTCCCGTCATAAAAGTCGTTAGTTCCTTGACATCACACTCCCAACAATGAAGTAAATCTCAAACTTGAGAAAGAATTGTTTTGTCATTCTCCGAGATAATGTGAATTGACCTTCTTGAATACATACATACGCTCTAAAAGACCTGGGTCAAATCTTACCGAATATTGGGTGAAACCAACAAACATGTATGTTCCCTTTTTGTGCAATACTGGGTGAAATTTCATCCAACATGTTTAAGAGTGTAGAAATGAATTCCTACAAGATCCTACGACAAGAGAAAATTGTCAGAGATGTTAAATAGCAGTGGCGCAGCGCGTGATATTGACGTCAGTTGGGAGGGGGGGGGGTACTTGTCTTACTATAGGTGGATGGAATGTGAGAGAGCAAAGCAACCGAGGGGGGGGGGGGAGTGGGATAGGAGGTGTTAAAAAAAGTATTAAGCTCTTTCTATTTCCCTTTCCATGCACTTTTCCCTTTAATTCAAGGGGCACGTACCCCCACCCGTGCCACCCCATCGCTACGCCATCGCTCTAATAGTAATCTGCACCACCCAAGACTACATCCTTGACGTTCGCTATCATCTGATCATTGACCATTCACTCGCGTTTATCTTTCTTCATGTACGTGGTGTATCTAACAAGATTTCCTCTCACCCAGGGACCGGTATTCCACCTTTTTTCCCTTCTACAATTCTTTTCTATCTTCTTCTTTTCTGTCGTTCATTCCATATTTGAAAAAAAGAAGGCAATTTTACTCCTGACCCCAGAGAATGAAACAAGTCCCCGACGAAAGAGGTCATAGATTGTTGATCAAACGTATGCATTTCATGAGATCACCGGGTGAGATAACATAACGGAACCAATATTGTGATTAAAGGTACAGTGTCTTCGACTTAGACTTGCTTAGAGGGAGATAAGATTTGGTTTCGTGGTCAGCTCTCTGTTGCTCTCTATACAACGGCCTAGGTTCGATCCTGGGCCGGATGGTACAAAGCGTGTTTGATCACGTTCATGAATATTTTAGTCTGGCGTGATCTTTGAACGTTTTCCCCAGACTAAAATACTCATATGACTCTCGGACCTACTCTGCCGGATGCCTTTTAAATTCGGACACATGTTTGGACACAACTTATTATCCATTTAAATGTTAGCAAACAATTAATATTATATTTTTAGATTTTGATGCAATATTTGAGAGTTTTATTTAGTATTTTAATTATTCAAGATCTATGGTTGTATGTTCTAGTTATTCTTATTTTGATCGTTTATTGTTTGTACATATGACTTTTTAAATTGAGCAATTTCAGCTGTCCAGCTGCATGTTCTTTTATTACAATAAACCGAATCAAATCAAATCAAATCAAAATTAACAGTGCAAATTATGACTATATCTTGTCTAGGAGAAAGGCATTTACAGCAGCAGCAGCTCCATCTTTATGGAATGCTCTTCCTCTGAATATCCGATCAGCAGAATCCCTAGGAAATATTTGTTAACAATATATGAATTTTTCCCACTTATCTTGTTCACTTATAGTTATATATGTAAATCATTACTATCGATATCCCCTTGGGCCTCAGAATAGTGTACTAGATCGATGGCGCATTACAAATGCTGTATTTATGCATTCATAAATGCTAAACAAGCGCGAAAATCTGCAATGATATCACATACAGCTTTTCGTCTAACCTGAGAGGCCAATGCGTAGCACAAGGTCTTACACATTGACTGGGATTTTTCACTTAGAACCTTTTTGTTCGACGACCACTGTTGAGCCTGATCGGTTAAGAGTAGGCAGTTTGTCCGTCCGTGACATTGAATATCTTATCGATTATAATTTTTGTAGGCAACCATGGCAACCAAATCTTATCAAATTTCAACTCCTTCACTGATGCCCTTCACAATGAAACATAAAATAGCTTTCTTCAAGTAAATGCTTATTTTCTACAGACCTTCAAACTTTCGAAATTTGTCAAATGTCCGTCCGTGACTAACCGATCAGGCTCTGTTCTATTCATGGAATCAGCATACCTGGAAAAATGGCCGGTAGCCTATACAGTTTTAACAAACTACGATCAAATTTGAAATGTGAAAATACAAAGGATACATGTGTAGCAATGTGGTGAACATAGAATACAATACAGTAAATAATTCAGAAAAATGAATAGAAGGAGGCGAAAACCCGGAAAGCAAATCATAATTTGTATTCGTTTGTGATTGAGTTGAATTTTCCTAAATTTCTACCAACTTGCTGACCTCAAATGACCTCTAATTACTCGTATCCATTATACCTGTATTAACCGTGTCCAATTCTTATTCTAGTTTTTTTGTGTGTAATATCCAGGGAAATCCCCGAGCATATATACCCAGGTCGATTTTCTTGCGCGGCCAAGGTCTCGATCTAAATTCTTGTTCAGGATCTAACCAGGGTCCGCGATGTCAATACCAGGTAGCGGTGATGGACAGTGGTTCCAAAATAGAAGAAAAAAAAATGATATCTGGGTCAGGCCAATGATTTTACTTGCCCTCTGCTAATGATAATAATAAAATATTCGAAAATCATTTTCTCTTTCTCTTAATTTGAAGAATAGAAATTGAATGATTCATTCTCTCTCTTTAATTTTATCTGAGCGCAGGTATATCCAGTGTAGAGCAAATGCAGGCCTAGAAGAATGATAATTGGAAGGAAAAAAACAACAACATAGAATTTGCAGTGACCCTGTCCCTCCACAGTCCCGTATGATTCCCCCCTATTTCAATATCAATGCCTCTGATACGCATCCGCTTTATAGCTGTCCGCTAGACTAGGCAAATAAATTTTAATGGCTTACGAAAAGGTTTTTGGGATCTGGCTTTTGCTTGAACTTGGGACAATTCAATAAAAAAAAAAAAAAAAAATAACAAACAAGCAAACAAACAAAACCACAACTCAGCTAGAACAAAAAATGGGAGAATGGATAAAAATAATTCTCAGGCTGCAAGAAAATGAAGATGAACAATAACCGAGTGAAATTCTTTCAGTTAATTACATTTGTGTAGGCAATTACGATGTTTCATCAAGTGCGTTTTGTATTATTTTTGTAAATAAGATGATGTAAGTATATCATTATCTTTAAACAATATAAATAGTAACTCTAACTTTCATGGGTATCAATTTGATCAGCCGAAAGACGGTTATAGTTCATGCATGTCATAAAGACGTCGGCAAGGGGCGGGGTAGGGGTGCCTCAGTAAGAGAAAATATATTACGTTCTTTTAAAAAAAATTTCCAGAACCCTAGTCCGATAAGATATGAGTCATTCTTTCTTTCATATTTCACTGAAATTCATCTTGATTTTTTTTCTCTCTTCACGACGGGGCGATCATTGTTAATGGGGCCCTAAAAGTGCGTGGATTTGGAAAGGCAACAGGCCGTATCCCTCAAACTCACACGGGAGACTTCTGGCCGAGACAGCGTTGAGATGATGGATGCTCAATATTCCCCGATGATTACCCCCAGTGGAATGCATGCTACAAGGTCGGACAAGGAAAAAGAATGTCCACCACTTCTTCAATGTCCTCGGCAACCCTCGGTTCCAACCCTCTTGCCGACATCATGACATCAAGAAAGTCCGTTTTTCTTTCCTCTTTTTCTTTTTTGTTTTGAGTTATCAATGATGGATCGAGTGTCCTGTGAGACTAAATGCCATATCATAACAGAATACTTTCACTTTTTCAGCTACATTTGAGTGTTTATTTTACTTTATTTTTTGTCGGTGTTGTTGCCATTATTGTTCTTATTACCAAGATTCGATTGCCCTTTAAGTAACTTGGCGTACTGCATTTTATTGGTTATCCATGTCATTTATGTCGTTTCTATATATATTTCGTTTACGTTACACCATCATGCCCATATACGATACAAAAATTGGATTTCTCATAAGGTGATTCCTCTGAAAGTGTCTCGACAAACAAACCATCCTAATTAAGTTGTAAAATTGCATACGGGTACAAACAATCACAATCACAGAAAGGTGAAGTTAAACTATTTTTCGTATAAAATACCCCATAACTAAGAAAAACAATGGAGCTCCATGTACTAATAATGCATTATCGGTACATTTATAACATCGTTATCGAACTATCGATGGATGAAAAGGACAATAAACGTCACGTATTGATTTTCACCCCCCCCAAAAAAAAAAGTGAAATGGAGAGAGAGAGAGAGAGAAAAAAAATCCATCTTAAATAAGATATCGTAAAACAACCTAGTTTGATCAATGTCTGTACATGGGGACCATTTTGAAAGATGAAATATTGTGTTATTATCGGGACAAGACCAATTGATCATCATTTCTCGCTAAAAATACACTTTTGAAGCCCACATATCATTCTGTCCACAATTGCTTTGAATTGATTGGAAACGTGTGAGCACTGTGGTCTATTGGTGAAGGCTCTTGACTCTCATACGAGAGGTCCCGGGTTCGATCCTCGCTCGGTGCTTATATCCTTGGACAAGGTGTTTTGCCCACATTTGTCCCTCTCGACCCAGGTGTAAATGGGTACCTGGCAATGCTGGGGTAATAATAATTGCAGGGCCGGCAGGAGGAGCAGTATTTGTACTGATGTGGCAACCCTGGGTAAATAAAACGTAATTATTATTATCATTATTTTATTAATTATTATTGAAAGACGTGGTTGAAATCGAAGTATAGTTTAGGTAAGGCCACAGGAAAGTTTTCATAATTTTTTTTTTAATGTCATACACTGATTATACACATGTGTGTACTATCAAATTCCCAACTTTACTGCATTTATTTTTTTTTTGCTACTGAAAGGTGGAATATTAAAAAAAATGAGAGGGGGGAAAAACACATTTACGGATGTGAATGTGAATGAATCCATGAGAAAGTGAAGAAAAATTAAACTGAAACGGGGCTAACATTAGATGAATTCTCTTCAGTATCCATTATTATGATTGGGGAGGGGGGGGGGGGTGAAATGGATAGTTAATCTACTAAAATGAATAATACAAATCTTCAGAGACATTCAGATATATTGTAAAAAAAAAAAAAAAAAAAGAGGGAAGAGAGTAAGGAGAGAGGGAGATGAGGGAGGGAAGGATGGAGAGAGAGAGACAGAGAGAGAGAGAGAGGAAGAAGGAGGTGAGGAGGAATGGGAGGGTTCGGAAATTATTGAAGGCTGAAAAACAAACCACTTGGCATGCTTGGTGGAGTCAAGTCGAAAACTTCGCGCATGCACACGATGAATTCAAGTTTGACCGCGATCACTCTTGAGGTGATAAAAATCATCTTGACCAAGTGACCTCTTTAAGCCCAATTCTCCATCTCTAATACCGACGCTTTCTTGACATTTTAAGAACTTCCACTATGTGAGGTCCGAGAGTTCCTGGACCAAGTCATGGCCACGGTCCTGGTCCTAAGGGACTAATTTCTGGCCCATAAACAAGGTCTGGTTTCACCTCGTAAGGACATCAACGCGCTTGTTTTGTTGAAGGTGTCATATCGGTACTAGACCGTAGGTCTAAAACTCAACCCGCTGACGAACAACATGCTGGATATTTTATTTTCGAGATAAAGCACCTCTCCCTTCCTTGTATTAGAAACAAAAAATGAAGAATAATAAACTAATGAAAAGAAAAGGAAAAGGAGCATGTCTAAACATGCTCACAGTCTGAAGAAGAAAGGTGTTTATTTTTAATGGATCATCGTGATAACTCCCAAAAGGTTTATTATTGGTGGGGGGGGGGGGGGGGACTGCAACATATTCTATACATGTACAACACTTTACGATCTCATGTTGATTAATGCTAAAATATTACCGTTTAGAAATAACTTCGTTGTAGGTCAATATGACCAATGATATCACTACCATCACTTCATCTTCAATCTTTAAAACATGAAAGAGAAGATAAAGGAAAAAGAGATTTCCCGGTTTATAACGTTAAACTCGAAATCAAGATATATGCATTTCTGGATCACGCGAATAATCATTGTCGCTACAGCTATTAACAAAACATGTGCTGAGTTCTGAATGACTGTTTTCAGTTTACGGTAAGAAAACTATCTGTGATAAAGTTAGATTGAATAATCATGTCCTTTAAATGCCAGATTAGAATGGACAAGAAATATTACCGGCAATTGTGCACTCTGGACAAACTGCGGCGATCTTAATTGTAATAGCGCCCTCATCATTCTCCGAATTCCAATGTCAGCAATGGTCAAAGAAGAATATGGTAAGGAACCTCCTCGACTATCACTTGCTCATGAAAGTGATTGAGTTAAATCATTTAATCTTCGTGAAAAACTGTGTGCGCAATTCCACCATCCATTTAGTAGCCCTTCTTAGGACATTAAATGCTCTAAATTTTCAAATGCTCCTTTTTTCGATCTGCATCACATATATGCAAGTTGTGTAAATCAATTTTCTTGCATTTTCCTTTTGTTTTATTTTTCTTCTAAATCTAAATTATTTTCCTCATCCTTCCGTCTTCAGTATCGTCACCACTAATACCAATAAATCAAATCAATAGACCAAATCAACCTCCATGCTAACTTTTATCACCAACATCGTCACCAATCAACACCACTATGATAACCATCATTACCCTCACAAATATCACCACCATGTCATTGTAACCACTAGCACGACAATGTTTAACTACTACCACTACCACCACCACCACTACCACCACCACCACCTCCACCCTCGTCACCGCCATCTCCGCCAGCAGTACCATCAATACCACTACCACCGCCACCACCAAAATCACCATCACCACCACCGTCACCACCACTATCATCACCATCACTTCGACCACCACATCCCAACCATTACCCCCACCACCATCATCTCACCACCACCGTCACCCCACCACCAGTACCATCACCATTAATACCACCGCCATCACTACCACTACCACTACCACCACCCTTCAAAATTTGCCTAACCCTCATGCATGCGCTCTACCAACGCATACATCTCCATCCTTAGCACTCTCTGACCAGCCGCGGCTTGCTATCATCACCTCGGCACGGCAATCACCGACAACTTACAAGAAAGGAGATGACAAGCTCTTTGTAAGGCAATATTTCCCCCTGCGATCGTTGTTTACTGTTGTTCCAACTCCCTTCGCCGCCCACTTCGATATTGTTAGTATGCCGACTGAGAGCAATTAAAGGTTTTATTTCAGTCGGGAAGTCGACAACCCGATGATGTCTGGCCAAGCTTAGTTTCGGACCGGTTTATGAAAAAAAAGAAAAAAAAAAAGAAGAAGCATGGGTGTACTGTCCAACCCCAATTATCCCAGGGCGTTATGTTAAATGTACCTTAACATAAACAAATGAATATTCCCTTGGTGGTAAATGAGTCTCACTTCTTCAGATCAACTGAAATTCTTTAATGTTGAACATTTTTATATTAGTCCCATTTAAATGGACTTGTTGAGTTGACGTCTAAGCAAATACCACATAAATGTAATCAATTAAGACTGTACGGGGGACATGACTGTATCCCTAGCGGTCAATTTCGTTTTTTTGCTCCCGAGAGTGTTTCATCTCAAGACATCTTCAAAGCAATCCGGTTTTGTTTTAACTGTTCCTCCCATCTATCTTGTCGATTGTTTGTTTATTTGTCTCTTGTCTGCCGTGCTCTGTCGGTCGTTTGGATCGCTTGGAGTTGTTTGAGGATGACGAGAACTCACACTTCTGTTCACTAGGTAACCATGTAAGAAACGGAAAATGCATTATGATTTCTTAAAGAAAATTGAAAAAAAAAAAGAATGTTTAGATTGCTTAACCCGTTGACTACTGAATTCTCTAATTCCCATAGGCTTAATACATGGGCCAGTCGGTTCCCGTACGCAATGGGTTAAGTAAAATAAGATACACGATCTTTCTGTGTAATTGTGGGATTGTTAACGTACTAATATATCAGTCGGCAATCAGATATGAACATTTATCTTGGGCATTTCTGGAGAAAAAATCCTTTACTGTGACCATTCGAAAGACGCAACTCGTGATCGAATCTGGGTCGTTGAAGCCTAACCGCTGACAAGAGAGCCGGCCTCGAGACCAGCTCACATGTTATGATACAATATATATCTAAATAATTGACAGTAAATAATCTATAGTGCAACGATCTTTCACATATTCTCCTTCTGTTTTAAAGTCCCCAAAATCAGTCGCAAAATTCGACCTCCACCTCTTATGACTGGAATCGCTATTGATTTCATCTCTACTTGAACTGTGATATGTATATTCGGATCAATCGCAACTCTAAAAAGTATTGTTTGAAATGGCCCGCTCTAGCTATGATAATACATATTAATCTAGGGCTATTTCCCGCGATAATATTAAAAAATAATATTATTCTGACTGAAAAGGAACATTCATTGATTCCCAAAATTGGAATACAGGGAAAAATAATATTTCAGGGATGTTTCTGTTTCCTTACATTTCATTCTAAGCCCAAATCAATGAACATTCCACAATTTCTACATTCTCGCCAAAATGTTTAATAACATAGTTAAGAGGGGGCCAATCTTTTCCTTTGGCCTGATATATATATGCATTATGCTAAGATGACAATATCCACATACATGTCATAATTGTGTGCCTCAAAATTGTCCCTTCTGAAGACCAGAGTTTATTAGTGAAGCATTTTAAAATCGAAGTGTTACATAGACATAACGTATAATTACACGAAGGATTGAAACTAAGCTTAAAGTTTGAAAACAGTTATATCTTTTTCAAATTGTAATAAATATAAATTTAAAGCAAGGAATAATTCTTCAACATATAAGTTTATGGAATGAAAGTATTTGTGACGCCATAACAATTATTTTGTTTAATCCGTGAATATTTTCTCGTAACGCGATTTGGAGAAAAACAGTCTCTTTAAGCTACTGAGCGCTTTATTTCCCATGCTCATTCATAGTGAAAAATTCAATAATAAGTTGAATTCTCAAGACAGCTGCAATACTTTGCAATTTAGAATGTTTAAAAACTAATAAGATATGATACACGTACTGGGCTGCAAAATAAACAAGTGTTTGGAGGATAAATAAGTCACAACCCCCTAAACTGTAGCGCGCTTTAAGGGTGGGCACGAGTGGTTTTGGAAACGTCATGCGAACAATTGAGAGAAATGGAAACATATATCGCCTCATTGCAATCATGATGGATTTAAGAGACAGTGTAGAGAGACATCGGTGGCTTTTGTTGGTTGGGACGGAGCGGGCTACGGTTACACGCCCGCACACCCCCGGCTCCAAGATGGTAGACAGCATGGTGAAAAGTAGGGACCCCCTTTCTATCTCTCTATTCTCTTTACTTCCATCTCACTTTCTTGGACTTTCTCTCTCTTTTTCTCTCTCTCTCTCTTTCTCTCTCTCTCCCTCTCACCTGCACACTTCCCATCTATGTCCCTCTCATTTATTCTCTCCTTCCCCTCTCATTCTCTATCTCTCTCGACTGTTTCTTCTCCCACTTTCTGTCCTGTGCACTCTCTTAACTTCTCCCTCTCCTCTAACTTCCTCTCACCCCTCTCTCACCCCTCTCTCTCCCCTCTCCCCCTCTCTTTCTCCCTCTTTCTCTTCGTCTCTTTATTTCGGTATTTTATCATTTTTTTTCTCTTTTTTGATGAACTTTTCAAACGACATTGGTAATTTTATCCTTTTGTGTATATAGGTGTTTCGCATTTGTTTTGGCAAAATCTCTCTACTTTGTTCCCTTTCATTCTTTTTATCACCCCCCCCCCTCCCATAACCAATAATGAAATAAATTCTCTTCTTTTGATTGAAAAACACATAAATTCTACTTCATCATGCATCCAAACTCGCTTAAAATTTCGATTTCATTCTCCACCTAGGAATACTTTTCTGCAGAATAGTTTTAAGTATTTTTAACCCGCGAAAACAATTTATGACTTTCTCAAAGATAAACGTACACTCTTAACCAGTTTTACAAATATTACTTCTATAATGCTTTAATTTTAACCCAAATGTTTGCATTTTTGTACTTACTGATTTTCAACGGCGGAAATAGTCATCTATATAACGATGTTTACTTGCCCATTCTAAATCTCACAAGCTGACTTTAACCTGTAGCACATCATGGGAAATGAAAAAAAATAAATTGTAACTAACCATTAATTTTGTTAACGGTATTGATGTGTGGAAAACACTAACGAAGGCAATCGAGGATGGCCATGGGAAGAAAATTGATGAGATCGATAAAAAGAGATAGAGGATGATGATCTACTCGCGGTATCCATGGCAACGGCCGTTGTAACCATGGTTACCATGGTAATCGTCTGCTGGAATGTTGATATGATCGTTTTTTATCACTTGTATCGACGAAAAAGACAAGTTTTTCAATTCCCTTCGAAATGGTTTGGAATTTAAAATTAAAAGTGCGTTTCGTGGCAGTGGCAGATACGGGCTTTCGTAATTGGGGAGAGGAAGGGGGGGGGGGACGGTTCCGAATTGTATGTTTTTTAGTAAGAGAAAAGAAAGATTTTAGGTAATAATATGCACAAACAAAAACTGGGTACAAACTTGAAGGGGGTTGGTGGGCACATTTTTTTCTTTTATATACTTCACATATGCCACATTTGTTTTAAAAAAGGGGACATGGGCAGATTTGTCCCCCGCCCCCCCCCCCCCCCCCCCCCCCCATCTGCTACTGTCCCGTGTGAGACATAGGTGTTTTTCTATCAACGTTCCGTCGGGAATGAGTCCAAACTAAAGCAGGAACTCGATTATCAAGCTCCTCGTGTCAAAACTTATTTCAACAAAACCTACGTATGCAATAGGCATGATAGGGTCGCTCGAACTTTGACGGCTCCCTGACTGGCTGCCCCCTCCCATCTTCTCTTCTCATGGGTGGCTTTGAGGTAAGATATTTCTTTGCAAATCCAACCCAGTCTATTCACGTGCGACACTGCAAGTTGAGTGTATTCCTGTGTCCATTATACCATCTTTACGCGGTGCCCAGGAGCCATATGAGCATGCAGTGGTTTGATCGTTGGGAGATGGAGAATTGGAATGCGCCATATGTGAACGGATCGTGCTGAGCTGGTCGGAGGAAGAGGTAAATATATTGTGATTTCATAAAAGGGAAGGAAAGGCAAAATCTGGGAGTGTACTATGGTTGTTTGTCGTACTAGTAATATGAGTGGGGGACTCACACCGCTTTAATATTGGAAGATATCTCACATAGAGATCATCCTCGAAATCCATCTCAGAAGCTCCCGTCATCTTGCCAGAATAACCCTCCCAGAAATATCTCGCCCGAGCATTTATTTTCAAAGGGATTGGGACGCATTACGGCTGAACCACATCTAAGGCATTGGTTTGCTTTTGAGAAACGGACCAAGGAATAGTTTCTCCTTGTCCCCTTTTCCTATTTTTTTTTCTGCGTCCGTCTGATCTCTAACCAAGGTGGGCGGATGGGTTTGACGAAATATGCGTAGCCGATTTTTTTTTTTCTCTCTCTCTTTTGGAGAAAGTTAATTGAATTGTCAAAGTTGATAAAGAAAACATCGCCATGGATGATAATCGCAATCTGGATTTACCATCGGAAGATGAATTCTATTTTATCGTTTATTTGTTCAAGAAATGCAGACACAAGAATGCTTTTTCTTCCCGCAAAGCCGTGTGTGGGATTTGAAAAGTTTCTTTTCATTTTTATAGGGTTATGAAACGGAAGCGGATAAAGTTGTTTTGGATGGTGTAGAAAGGAACGATGATGGACACTGTACTTCAATGGAGAAAGTACAGTGAAGGGGTTGGAGGAAAGACGGAGAGAGAGAGAGAGAGAGAGAGAGAGAGAGAGAGAGAGAGATGATGATGATGATGATGTAAATCATAATTATGAAAGATATAATGCTGTATGGTAGTCAGGATAAAAAAAAAGAAAAGAAAAAAAGCAGGATGAAAAATTGAGAGAAAAGAGGAAGGGAAGGAAACAGACAATCATAGAAAGAGAGAAAGAGATTCAGAGAAAGAGAAATAGAGAGAGAGAGAGAGAGAGAGAGAGAGAGAGAGAGAGAGAGAGAGAGAGAGTGAGAAGGGATTGGGAGAAAAAAGAACAAGACAATGAAGACCCCCCTTAAATTACCAAAATATAACCACTTTTAAAGTTCCTGACGACAAAAATATAAAATAGAACACTTTAAAAAAGAGAAGCAATTCCTGAAAACATTTTTGATCCATAAAAAGGTGAAGCGACTTTGTAATTGGTGTTTATAAGAAGGCGTAGACAGTAATCTATTTTAGAAATCTTGCCTCCTACAGAACCTATATCTGAGGGACTGTTATTTCTATATGTTACACTTGATTTCCGTTTTCGTCTTCTGAAAAGAAACCCAACGCCAATTCGAGTAGGTGGGATCAAGGAGAAAAAAAGTACAGATTAAGTGATGATCGTTTTCCTTAGAGGATTTTACAGTAGATTCAGGGTAAGAAATAAAGTAAACCTTGCACTATTTTGCCTTCAGTTATTGGGAAAACAGTTTAAAAATCCTGTCTTTATTCGTTACTGCTATTTCTTTACGCAGAAACTAAAAAAAAAAAAAAACAACTAAGCTTTTCTATCTGATTCTTACTTGTTTCGTAAACAGTCCTTCGTCGAATTAACCTCCTTTTCATGTGAACCTTTCTTTCTTGATTGACTGCTCCCAATTTGTCAGTTTTGAAGTTGGCCCAGTAACATGTATCGTAGTAGATTGGATTGTGTGCAGTGGCGGATTTAGGGGGGGGGGGCACATCCAGCCCGTACCCCCCCCCCTTTGGAAGAAAAGTATGCATTGTGCCCTCCCTTTTTGAGATTGTGCCCCCCCCCCCTTTAGAACCAAAAAACTTTTTTTTTTTGCTTGTCAGAGAATTATGAATGACACTGGACCCCCATAACACCCCCCCCCCCCCGGCCGAGTGAATTTTGGAGGGCTGGGGAATCTTTTTTTGTCGACAACACCCCCCCCCCCCCCCACACACACACACTGAGCGACTTTTCGAGAGCTTTTCGAGACCAAAAGAAATACGGGTCTCCCTCCAAACAAAATTGACAAACCTGCATTTGTGTGCCCCCCCCCCCCTATACGAAATCCTGGATCCCCCCCTGATTGTGTGGATGAGGTAAAGTTTGCATTGATTTCCTTGAATATTGCCAGAACTTTTTTCATCATTTTTTCTGTACCACTTTTATGTCATTTTTGTGAGATTTGTCATTAATCATGAAGCATCTAAACTATTTTAAATTTCGTCACAATAACCAGCTCAAGAAAAAGAAAAAGAAAAAAATCGTGAAAAGAGAACATCCTTGAACCTTTGCATCCTATAAACAAATATTTTCTTTTAAATCACCCCAAAAGAGATAGTTGGATGACTTCATGATTGATAGAATATAATCACGTGATCAAGACAGCCGACAAAAGTACAATGTCTTGCCTTTGCACTATTTCGCTAGTATGCTTGTTATTAAAAAAAAAAAAAACACGTACGAAACATAATAGCACGTTTATATAATAATGTTTGGGGAATATTTTGATATAAACAGGCTGACGAGAAAACTTCTTTCCATGCATATAGAGGTACTGGAATACTATTTGATTTATTATAATTCTTAAGTAAATGAGTAAAGTTTCTTATCAGATGACTCAATGAATGGTGGATTATTCTCACCAGGGCCCTGGAACATAAAGGTTAATTTGATCATTTGCAAACTTTGAAACAACTGTTCTGATTGGTCGAGGGTCAGCTTTTTGAACAAGATATGCATAAAACAGTGCTCTTTATTGGCTATTTCAACTTTGTGATTGATTGTAAATCTTTGTGTTACGCTGCCCAGCCCTCGTTCATATCCTCATAAGCACTTCACAATGATTATACAAATGGGTGCGGGTGTACGTAAGAATAGAGTCAAATCTGTTGCGTGGATAGGGCTTCAATAACTCAACGTTCTTTGATTTTAACGATGTGTTCTCAATTCAGAATTATCACCAGATTCTAGTTCAAGCTTACTGTGTGTGAAATACATCGGTGTACTGTATAGAAACACACCCTACGGACATGTAATTAAGATGATATAGTGATGTCCGTAAAGCATTATAACTATTGTATCAGAGGCGTCATTTACCTGACATAGAACTGCGTCAGCAACTAGCACGACCTTGCATGCGTCATTTATGAGTGACATCGTACAAAGAGTGAATGCAATATGAACAGTGAAAATAATGCATTGAATTACTGGCGCATGACGACAATCACCGTCACAGGTTTGATTGGCGCAGGTAAAAAACGCAACTGAAACGACGCCCCCTGTGCAACGGGCATTACAAGCGGCTCACACGAGGCGTTATTTGCTGACGTACGGACCGCGTCAGTGACTGGTACGGCCTTTCGCGCGTCATGAAAGAGTGATATCGTTTGAAAAGTGATTGGAAAGTGAACAGGGTAAACAATACTTTAAATAACTGGCGTACATGTTCATTGCCTTCACAGGCTCGACTGGCACAGGTGATGACGTAATCGAAATGACGCCTAGATGTGTCCATCGGGCATTGAATGTCGCGCTGCGTTTTTAGCACTTCGTATAGACAGCTTAGAAGATTCAAGTGAAGTTTGATGCAAATCATGATAGATTCCGCCGTGTAGACACAGCTAGAGTCACTGGAGTGTTGCCTTCTGAGCCTGCCCGCGGGAAATCGTCGACATTTCTTGAAGATTAAAGTCAGAGATTCGCAGATACCGGTTAACACCATGGTCAAGGTCGCCTGCTAAAAGAGCAATCGTTTATCGCCCAATCCTACCGATGATATCTTACTCTATTTGTTGGGACGTTGTTTTCGCTCATTTTTATCCCATATTTTGTCTCATTTTTGACAGGAAAATAGGTCAGGTAGATTTCTAGACGTTCCAGATTTCCCCTTTTTGTTGAAACTCATGCGTATGAAAATTAGTATGACTTCAAGGCGAAGTGAATTTGCAACGTATCAGCCGTAATGCATTCCAATGAAAATGCATTCATCGCGTCTAGTGTATGTAGACTAACAACTTTCCCTTATGATCTCCAATAGCAACAGACACTATAGGGCTAGTCTTAAAGGCTAAACTCAAGCAATCACAGTTTACACTGAGAGGGGTGAAAACTCACTAAGCATGATAGCAAAGCTAAAATTTTGATGAAAGTGCAACGTGTAAAGTTATGCTGCAGTAATACGACGAAAGTCAAAAGTACACTTTTATTTATATAAAGTTGATACACTTTTAAATTAGATGCATTTTTGTCAATATAAAATAGATTCATTTTTGTCTATATAAGATAGATGCATTTTTGTCTATACATAAGATAGATGCACTTTTGTCTACATAAAACAGAAACTTTTGTCTATATAAAATAGATTCATATAAACTAGGAATTATATATGGAGCGATGTGATGGTATTGCAAAGAGAACAGTAAAGGAGATCCAGAATTCATGGAACGTTATGGCTGGAAAATCTCAAGAAATTAAAAAAGGAAAACAGAAACATATTGAATGAAACGGGACGTAATTTTGTACACGTTCGTGGCTGTAACATATTAAAAAATCTACATTAGTTCGAAGTCATAAACACTTTAAAAGATGGAGTAATAATCATTACAGACAAGCATGGGTATCTTGGTCAGGATATCTTTTTTAAACTTCATGCAATAGCAAAACGTTCCATCCGCCCACCCCAGTGAAACAAAAATAGAACCAGCTGCTTAATTTTCTTCTTTTTTTTAATTCACGCAGTGTACACTATTACCATTTTCGCATAAAAACTCAAAAATATGAAACAATCGAAGAGATAAATCTATAAATAAAAGACAACCCAGACACAACCGAGACACCCAGACAAGATAATGACCGAAGAAAATACTTCCTGATATGAGTGAGATAAAAGGACAATTGGGACGATGGAATTCTCGCAAACAAGGCAAACAATAGACATAAATACCACTGCATATTATTGTAGGTGTAGAAATCCCACTGGAACCATTGATTACAATCTTTTCTTGGATTATAAATGGCTCCTAAAACAGTTTAAAAGAACCATATTGTTTTGAGTAATGACCACTAGGGAGTAGTGTCTCTTCACTGAAAAAAACCAAAATACACCAATGTCTGAGATTTCCTTCACATATGCTTTGAAATTAGTATTGCCTTAAAATTCAACAAGAATAATAATGTTGAACGACATTTCACAGTTCAATTTAAAATTTCAATCTCTAATTAATAGAAATAATTTTATATTATGAGTATAAAAGAACCTGCTCAGCTCTATTTCTTTAATGTTAAACTGAAGTTTAAATTTTCACGTTCACTAACATAACGAACATTACTTCTTGACAATAGACATACACAAAGGAAAAAAAGAGAGAGAGAGAGAGAAGACGAGATAAAAGCTCGCCGTCGTTTTGATAAATGTTCTCTTAAGAAAACAACCGATTAAGAAGGTACTTGTAAAAGGAATGTATGTATGTTTCATGTCAACTCCACTAACGATGACATTATAAGTATCACATGGAGGGCTATTAAAAACCATTTAAAAAGTTCTGTCCCAAGATCATTATTTTCTACCGGGGCTTTATTAATGTGTTTTTAAGCTGACATGAAAACGTTTGCACTATGAGGTGAATCGCCTAATGATGACCAGTGACGTAGCGTGGGTTCAGTCATTAAGGGGGCACTAGCCGTCGGGGGGGGGGGGGGGAGGGAGTCACGTTTTTTTAAGTGGGTGGAATGCGAGGGAGCGAGGCGACTGAGCGAGAAAAAGTGTTTGAAAGGGTTCTTGTTATAATGCTCTCACCATTCAACCCGTCTTTCTCTTATTTTTCCCAGGCAATTGCACTTCATGTTGGAGGGTCACGTGTCCCCTGCCCCTGGTGGCGTAGGCATGGGGCCCCGTTGCTACGCCACGTTGCAACAATAGTTTAAAGGGATAGGCCATGACTAACATGTACATACAGTCATCTATAGGAGGCTATTTATTCTCGTCTCTACTAAAAAATGGATACCGGTTTTCACACTTTTTTATTATACTATCTAACTGTTTCAAATGGAATTTCTATTCAGCTTTTCTATCACTCTGCATGAGCAATAACTCAGTTTATTCACTACTTTCATTTTTTATTTTTTTATTCTCAGTTTATCTTTTCTCTCATGGAAAAATAAGCACCGCGGAGCAAATTTGTGAAGCCCTCTATTGACCATCTTGTGCCATGTCTGCATCAGTTTTTCGAAATAAATTTTATCAGTCTTGGCGTATATATGGGCCTTTGAGCAATCAATTTGAATTCAACATTCTGCTGTCCTTTCATTTTTACATCACATAAACTAGTTGTTGAAAGTGTCTGTTATCCCAATAAACATAATAAATTACTAGGAGTTCATAGAAATTCATGGAAATTGTCCATACTTTAAAAAAAAATAATAATAAAGAAATCGAGGTTTATGGAAATGGTCCATACTCCATTATGATAGTGTAAAATAGCATCTAAGTCAATTTGAAATATGATACTTCGTCAATCCTGACATTTTCTTTAAAGCAGTGATTAACTGAAGGAAGCCACAATCAAATACAGGTTTTTATTCCACATACATATTCAATAAAAGATGGTGAGTAATAAACACGTCCCCTTTCCCTTCTCACTCTAAGCAACACTGGCACAACCATGGTCATCTGGATGTATTTAATCAACACGAACTTAAAACCTCCCACCTTGATTTCTCAATAAGATTTAAACTGGAGCCTACACAGAGGACTGTGAATTAGCGCTAATCCGGATTTTATAATCAATTTCGACTAATGCAATCCGTCCTATAATGCTTGTTGGTTGAAGGAGAATGAGGAAGTTTGCCGGTTAAGACTTCCAGGGCGGTTTACCCGGGAGAAATAAAACCAAACCTGAACAAATCGGGACTCGGTAAAAGTTAGCATCTTATGCAGACAAACAGGTGCTACTTCTGTACAGAATGTTACGGAAATTTTCTTACAGTTTTCTTACTTTTTTCGTTTTTGTTCCTTTTCCCCCTTCTTTGAAAATCAATTCCTCCGTTCTCATGGTTCTTCTCCTCTTCTTAACTGCAATGCCTTGGCAGTAAATCAATGTTCTTGAGCTCAAAGGTGCTGATACACACTATTTATGTAAAACAAAATGAAAATGGTTGAATTTTACCCTTGGCTGGGGTGCCCCCAGCAAAACAAATCCTTATCTGACGTAACTTAAGTACACAAGAGAGGAAAAAAGTGTACACATTTGTGAACATGTTTGTGTGTGTGTGTTTTTTTTATAACTAAAATCTCATTAAAAAAAAGATAATTAAAAAATAGTGAGAACCTTTGTTGCTTGCTTGTTTGTCAAATCTTCTTTCTGACTTTAGCCCCGGCCCCCTCCATAGCTGCAATGAAATCTGAATCCACACTGTGTAATTTACTGCTTTGAATATACTGAATGTCTTTGTCCTATCCCTCACTTTCTTTCTGTCCCCTTTTTACTTCTTTTCTCTAAATCAACCCATCATTCATCACCTCTCTTTTACATTCTCGCTCGTCTTGCTCTCCATTGTCTTCTTCTCTTATAGTTTCTAAATGTCAGTGAGAATAATATCATATTTCTTCCCCTCATATTCGTACTCTCTTTAACCCTCCCCTCCCCTATCCACCCCACCCCACCCTGGGCTACTCCCCATATTTTTCAGGGCGGAAACCAGGAATATGCTCCTACGGGAAACGTATATTTACATTCTCTCTACCGGTGAGCTTTCCCCTGAATCGATAGTGACATGGGGCGGAAGTTATTGAATTAGTTCGAACCTACTATTGCACTTTCAACAAGTGCGATAGTAGTACTAGTACACCCTCTTGATTCCTTCTTGATCTTATATCCCCTTTCCCTCTGCCTGAATTCGGCGCTCGTTTTCATTATCACCACGAGCAGATATAGAAATCCAAATTGGCAAGATTAAGTCGCTAATTTCAGCAATGTGGCGACAAGATGCGAGCGGTGATTTGTTGCCGGCCTTTCATCGAGTCAAGTGGCGTAGTCCAGGATGTTGATGGGGAGGGGGAGGTATCAGTGTTTGGAGGGGGGAGGGGGTGGGGAAGGAAGGCGGCAATATTGTTAAATCTCTGCTTGCACCTGTAGTACCCCGATTGTTAGTATTAGGGGTAATTCAATGAAGTGTAGTTCACTTTCACCAAATGTATCCACTTCAACAACTGCCAATTGTTCAAATCAAAGTTATTGTTGACGCTCACAAGGAGGGGGGGGGGGCGTTCCCCGTGTACCCCTCTCATATCCCAATCCTTACTCCGTTTGAAGCTGCCTTGCAGGTCAGGTTGATTTGTCAGTGTCGGGGGAAAGCTTACTTCATTTTTCTTTCTCGTCCCAACGATGCTAATCATAAGTTAATTAATTATCATTTTGAGGGTGGCACGGATGTGTTTTGAGAGGTTTTCTCCTCGCAACCAAGTTGATTACGTCAATCTCTGAATCGTCATACTGCGACACACGACAGGTGCCGAAGAGATGAAGCCTGCCATGTAAATATTTCTCTCGTACATAACAACATTCTCAAAACATTATAATTTCATTAATTTCATTAATTTCAGCTGGTAAATGGAGACAGTGTTGGAAACGGGAACGGTCGATAACAGTCCGGCTTTCATAATTATTCTGTTATGTGAACAAATAGTATACATGTTTTTATAAAAATTATTCTCTAGGGGCAATTTTCACATCACAAATATTTCTGTGATAGGTATAGGTTTATTAATGAGTGAAAAAAATAAATTGCTAGACTTTTGCAAACATCAGGAATCGCGAATCATGTTGGCGAATCGATCAAAGTTTTGTTGAACAAAACGTTTTTGTTTTCTGACTCCGAGGAACGGAGGGGTAAATTGGTAATTTCATGCTAGAATTAGGGGGGGGGGGGATGATTCACTAACGGATTCCGATTGCACTGAAGTCTCAAAATTTTAACATGAAAACGCATATACTTGTTAAAAGGAGTATTTTGGCCCAAGATCCGCAATTTAGCGGCTTTCTGACTAAAAATACACATTCATACCCTAAATGCAAACTCCTTATCAAACTATTCATGAATATTCAGAATTGGAGATTATTTTATGACAATGGTCGATTTTATGATAAAATGTGTATTGGCAAAGCTACGAAAATTTTTCACAATTGTCAAAATGCTTAGCCGATATAACTTAATGTGGATTTATGTCCTTGTGACCTATATTTCGAGTGATTTTACAAGGATTTAACACAAATAAACTTCTAATTTGTCTTCTCGTATTGTCTAGCATCCCCTATCTTTAACCATCTCATTATAATCATGATCATGTCTCAAGTGAATGTCTTTTGAGGTTTGATGTAACAAAAGGGTTAAAGAGTTTTCAAACTTTAGAATTCCACTTGGACTGTGTTCAGTTAAGGTCAGAGGCAGTGTGTGTTCAGCTATTGAAGGGGGGGGGGGTACTTGTGTCATGGGGGTGGGATGGGGGAGGGGGGGGGGCGCCGGTCTTACCGAGCGGAAGGAAGGCAAGAGCACGATGTCAACATAGTCAAGGAGAGAAGAGAAGCCAGGAAGGGGTCCTATCATATTCCACCTTCTTTTCAAGATGCTTTCAGCCTATTCTCTCCTTTCTTTCTCGTTCTATATCCCTCTCTTCTCTCCCTTTTTTCTCTTTTAATTTGGAGGCATGTGTCCCCATGCATCCCTACCGTAACTACGCCACTGGTCAGAGTTCAAACTGGACCAACATGATGCTAATAATTTCCGTCTAGCAACTCCCCTGGTCTTGATTGGCGATTAATAGCGCATGACAAAATATGTCTAGTAAATTGCTTACAACGTCATTGCGTATCTTACGTGATTTAGGGTCTCTATTTTGGAGAAAAATACTGCTTGAAGCAAAATATTTAGTCGTAAATTGTCGTATTCATTTGATGCTACTTCCTCTTTTTGATTTCAGAGTGTGCAGTGTTTGTGCCATATGCATATGTTAGGAAAAGGTCATGCAATCCCCATGGCTTTTGAATTCTATTTGCAATTTGCGATTCCGTCATTTCCATGTTAGCGAAATTTTCATGACGGCCGGAAAACAGCGCTGTAGCAACAGACGACACAAACTACGGTAAAAGAGAGTTTAAAATATTTTAAAAAGAAAATATTTGTAATGATATTTGAACAATTTTTTTTCCTTGTGAAGGGGTTTTAATTCTACATACATTATTTAGCTATCACACTTTCCATGTTTTCGTATTTTTTCACTGATTGGTAAATATATCTTACAAACATAAGTAATATGTGTGCATATGGTTTAAGTCGGTAGAAAATTAAAAAAGGAAAACAATAACAGCGAAAAATCATATAAGTAGCTAAAAGATAGATATACATGTATTTTGTAAGATGTAACGGAGCCAAGATACAGACATAGCCTGGAATGCCGGAGTGACGAAAATGTGGATATCAGAAATTAAAACAAACAGAAAGATAGGAGGGGAGGGGGGGGGGGGGGGGGGGGAGAGGCGTAGATAAGGGGAAAATAAAAACAACTCATAGTATGTATATCGTAGAAAGTAACAATAGATAAGAAGTGGTGTGAAAAGATGAAAAATGGAAAGGCAAAGAGTAAATTCAACAGTTATATTGTCTCGTCAGTTTTCACTGTGTGGTCCAAATACCGGAAGTGTTTCCAGCGCAAACAGAAAAATAGTGAAAATTCAAAGTGTGAAAGTGGCAGCAATTTATCGTCCACCTCTTGGCAAACAATACAAGCAAAGAAGAATGATGTATAGCTCTCTTCCTGAGCTGGTAACGGGTGATTACCAGCAAGACCACTAGTATTAACCAACTCGTATTTTCAGGATACTTAAAGATGTTTGTGAATTCAATGCAACAGATTTTGACCAAAAAGAGAAAGTAATCCACCATGTAAAAGCGACAAAGAATTGGAACCATCTAAAGTCAGTATGATATGGAGCGGAAGATGAAAAAGGTATGGTGTCATTAGATTGTCCCAGTGTCACCTGTCATCTAGAAATTGGAAAGTTGAAATTCGGGCGAGAGGTGCCAGCCTCCTGATAGAAATTGTGCCTCTTCGCCTTTAGTCACAAAGAAAGTGTAAATGATTTGAGCTTATAGACAGATTCATGTCCAGGAATGCCATGATTAATACTTTAGTAAATGAAATAACGATAAACTTAAAAATGATTTTAAGTATTTTTGTGAGAAATATACATATCGAAATTACCTGAATGGAATACCAGAGGTATCAGAAAGTTTAGGACTTGCAACAAATAATGTAGGAAATTATCAAAATCAAATGTTTTTACCAAAACTGTTAATTTTGAAAATGCAAAATTCATTTTAAAGCTGCAATTTATCATATCTGAGAGCTAAGCTGTAGAGAAGGTAGAACTATGGCCACACCACGTAAATGAAATTTCAAAGGAATCGGTACTCAAAATATCATAAAGGTTAAAACGTTACTTGTTATTTACCCCTAAATAATCTGTTTGCGATTGCTGTAGCAATTAAAAGTTCTGGCTTATCTGTTCTGAATATTTGGGCTATATAAAAAGAATATAGGTTGCGACACTATACTTAAATGAAATGCCAGAGGTATCATTACTTTAATAAGAAAAAAAAAACGTTAAAACGGACCACAATCGGTTGAAGAATAATGTATTTAGGACGCGAAGTTTGTACCAAAACTGTCACTTTTGCACTTGCAAAAATCGGCTTTTCTCCTCTGAAAATTGGGCTATAGAAAAGGAATAAATGTGGCGACATTACTCGAATGAAATTCCAGAGGAGTCAGCGGAGTTCAAAGTCGTGTAGGATGGCAGACGACTTGATTTACGATCACCAGCGATCGATTCCGAAACATGGGTCAGGAAAATAGCGCGAAAACTTGCACAAACAGTGGAAGGGAGACAAGCAGAGAACGTGTCTCGATGTGGGGGAGCCTGAACGTTTAGTATCACGCGTTAGGTCTTTTCTTTAGAAAAATGAAAATGGATTTGACGTGAAAGAAATGGAAAGTCGAGAAATGAATGAAAAGTATAAAGAAATGGGTGATGACAAATGGTGATAAACTTAATCTTCCGTGTTCATTTAAAGTCTCCTGAAATTTACATAATCATCAACAGAGGCCTGACTTGGGTCTAGTCAGTGAAGGGGGTTCTGGATGTCATTGGTGAGGGGGGACACCGACCTTACCTCATGGATGACATGCGAGCGGCCATGGTTTTCTTTTCACTCTGCTTCACCCTTCTTTTTCTCTATCTCTCTATTTCGCATCCTTTTTCGCCATCCGATGGGGGGGGGGGGGGGGGGGGTTGCCCCATGCCTTCCGTAAGTAAGCCACTGATCATCCAGTTGGATTGGCAAAGAACTTCTTGAGAAAACTTCTTCTTTATTAATAAAGAAATTACGTTGTACAATTAGTAGATGGATTTAGAAGTTAGAACTTCAGTCAGAAAACGTAATTGCATTTTGCATCATTTTCCTTTTCTAAAATTAATTGATGAACTGATTTAGTTTGGAGAAAGGCGAGATTTCATTAAAAATGTATTCGGTTTCGATTAGTTCAGAAATTTCATAATAAGCATGATAAATCTTAGTGTATGCTTTAAAAGCTGGCCCAAATAGAGGGGATCATGAAACAACTAAAAGGTGGATTACCTGCAAGGGTAGTTGGGAGGACGGGGGGGGGGGGGGGGGGGGGGGGGGGTAGCGTACGATTTCTGCACTGTGTTGATTCACGTGTGTACATCTACGTGTATTCTCATAAGACGGCTGTCACAAGAGACAGAGAGACAGGGAGAGAGCAAGAGAGCAGGGGGAGGAGGGGGAGATAGCGATAGAGAGAGGGGTTGGGAGAGAGAGAGAAAGAGAGAGATAGAGAGAGGGATAGAGGGAGAGAGAGAGATAGAGGGAGAGAGAGAGAGAGAGAAAGAGAGAGAGAGAGAGATGGACACATGTAGGCGTTTATGCAGAGTGTGTGTATAGCCAGCATGGCCAGTAGCGTTGCTAGATCATTCTAAATGAGGGAGGCTGTCGGACAAAACAAAATGATAACATAGATTAATAATGATAATAATAATAAGGATAATAATAATAATAATAATAATAATAATGATAATAATAATAATAATAATGATACTGATAATAATAATAATGATAATAATAATGATAATAATGATAATAATAATGATAATAATAATAATAATAATAATAATAATAATGATACTGATAATAATAATAATGATAATAATAATGATAATAATAATGATAATAATAATAATGATAATAATAATAATAATAATAATGATAATGATAATAATGATAATGATAATGATAATAATAATAATAATAATAATAATAATAATAATAATAATAATAATAATAATAATAATAATAATAATTATGATGATGATGATGATGATAATAATGATAATAATAATAATAACTAATTACACACACAACCACACACACACCCCAGAAAAAAAAGGCATCTATTTCAACAATATGCCGACAAGGCTCTAAACATTTGAAGCTTTCTGACAGACAATTTTGAAATTCGAGCAAATAAGAAATACCTACACAAACATGACAAGCAACGACCATTTATGTAGATGTAATTCGTAGAGAGAGATGGGGGGGGGGGGATATAAATAGACAAACCAAGCAGAACGGTCCCCACCTACCATGGCAAAAGTGACCAAAGCAACAACAAACAAACAAACAATGAATAAACAAAGAAAGAAACAAACATATTAGTGGAACATTTACGAATTTTGTACTTATTTGTTTTTGAAACGCTATTATTATACCTCTGAAAATATTGCGATATTTATTTACATCTCATTTCTTTATTAAAAAACAGTGTAAACATTAATATATTAATTGAATTCTTGTAAAAAAAAAAGAAGCTATCCTGTGCATCTCAACAGAACCATAAGTCATTTTGTTTTTATACAAAATATAACTTTTACGGGCACCGAGAAGCCGAAAAGAAACAAACGCACCAAAGTCATCCAAAAATAGTTTATACAAGTTAGAAAAGATAAGGAGAGACTTCACACAGCGATATCGTTCTTGATGCACTGGCCCCAATAAAGAAATAATTCCTCATTTCATATAGGCAAAACCTTTCTGCGCACATCTGTAAGTAGGCACCCCGTGTGGGGTTTGAGGTTAGTAAATATCCGTATTTAGCTAATATCCAAGTGCCCATCTGGGAACCAATATTTCAAAGAAAATGTGATGTTTTGGATGGTGCCTGGCATATTTATGACTCCATGTGCATAGCATTTAGCCTAATCAGAGTAGAACCATCACAACAAAACCAGGAAAAACTAGATCAAACGAAACCAAACAATGTCACATGATTAGAGGTAAGTTATATTCTAATTCCCCTTTTCATATCAACATCGCTAATAGCTTGCAGAAACTTGGCAAAAATCAAGGGTAAGATCGTAAAATTTCTTGCTCTTTCTACAAAGCTGAAATTTCTACAAATGACTGCGGAGCTTTGACCCAATTTGAGCGAGAGTTGATTTTGGAATGTGTTATAAACATGCAAGTCCGAAAACATCGGTACTGATAATAAAAATGAGAATATTTTTAGTAAGAATTTGAATCGTTCTTTTGATAGACGCAGTGATATAATCACATGAGCGCACTGCTTGAAATCAAGATAAAACACATCACGTACAGAGACATAAGGGACCTTGATTTCTTACATGCCGAAAAAAGAGAAACTCTTCTTTACACAAACTGCTTGTTAAAGATTGACAGATTTATACAGCTATCAGAAGCTCATACACATGAAAAAGGGAAGCATCAGATGCATTTGCAATGCCGAGTATAATTATGTATAATTATGAGGAGGCGCGATTGCTCAGTGGTAGATAAAGCGGTCCCGTTACTTGGAAGACCCGGGTTCGAAACCAAGTTGATGCCCTGGTGCCCTTTGGTAAGGCATTAATCTTCATTACCAAGCCCCTCGCAGAGGACTTAAAACCGTCGGTCCCTTGGTTGCTTATTTACAAGCAAACACATGCTTTCTTAGCAGTAAGGTAAAATAATCATCAAACCAGTGTAAGGTTTGTGTAGTGCAAGCAAGGTATCGACCTATGACTGTGGTCAACTCGGTACCATACTACATGATCATAACACCGGAATGTCATTCACGTAAAGCTCCCATGTCCGTCACGCACTGACGCCTCTTTGCTCCACCACACCATTGCTGTTAAGCACGGCAACCTTTACTGCGCTCTATTCACTTCATACCTTTCTATCAGGCATGCATTCACTACACCTGGGTCGAGACAGACAACTCTGCCTTTGTCTGAGGAAAAAAATCCACCACGTAACTGAATTTACAGAATCGCGATCGAAAATCAAGTGCGTAAACCGTGATACCAAGGTGCTCCCAAAATGAAGTTATTGTTATAGTCATGATGAACATAAGCGTAATGGGGATTATGATGATGATGATGATGATGGTGATGATGATGATGATGATGATGATGATGATGATGATGATGATGATGATGATGATGATAGTGATGAAGATAATGATGAATGGCGATAACGCTGATGATACGGCTAACGAAATTTTATTTCATTGCAATCATTTTTTCAACAGGTTTTGTTTTAAGATATGTTCATATCAAAGACGATTATAAATGAAGAATAATAAAATCACAATAAGCGACATAATAGAGAGGAGAAGAGGAATGAAAGTGGTAATAAGGATAAAACATTCTGAAGTAAATGTGTCATTTTAAATACAAAAATTCTATAATATCGGAGAACGATATCTTAATACAATTTCCAACTGTTTTATAACGTTGTTTAAAGATACTTTTCAAGTATTCTTCTTGAAGAATATGGCGAAAATCACTTTCAAACAAGGTATGTGTGTAGTATCTTCTACCATGAAATGAAGCCGAGCATGATCACGCCTGAGATGACCCAATATTTTGCATTTTCTGGAAATAAGGAACTTCATTTCTATTCGTCTTACCTGACACTGAATAGGTGGTTCGACGCCCTTGCTATTTATTTACCCTCTATTTCTATTTTCTTGCAATGAAACCGAGCTGCCTAACCCAAAACTGTTCCATTTCTATTTTTGTTCTTTTTCCCTTCTGATTTATGTCTGCCTCTGACGGTCTGCGTGCGCGCATGCCAAGCCAAAGAAGATCCCCTGTAGAGATCTCGATGTTACCTGTATGATGACAGGGTGGGAGAGAGGGTAGAAGATAGGGAGAGGGAGATAGAGAGACAGAGAGAGAAGGAGAGAGGGGGAGAGAGGAGAAAAAATAGAAGACAAAAAATATGATAATGAAGAAGAAGAAGAAGAAGAAGAAGAAGAAGAAGAAGAAGAAGAAAGAAGAAGAAGAAGAAGAAGAAGAAGAAGAAGAAGAAGAAGAAGAAGAAGAAGAAGAAGAAGAAGAAGAAGAAGAAGAAGAAGAAGAAGAAGAAGAGAGAGAGATATATAACGAAAGGGACGATAGACTGGTAGAGGTGAAATAAGTAGGACAGAGACACAAAGTCAGAGGGGAATAGTTTTGGGGGGGGGGGTGTCGACGTTCCGCTCAGAGCCATACGAAAGGTAGACGAAAACATTTCTGGGGAAAGTTAATTACTTATACCTGCAGTTGAAGTACTTATGAAACTCGAGATCCATAGTTTTCTTTCAAACCTCAAAATCACTGGAACGAGAATGCATTCTCTCATTGAGGGCCTCCGATATGTTTCTCGTAACTAGAGCAAAACTTTTATGTCTTATGCAGAGAGCGCATCATCGATCGTGGAAGGTTTTATCTTTACCTAATCATTCAAAGCAATCTTTTACACTTTCAATGATATCGTGTTTTCTAGGCATTCTACTGGCAAAATCGTCTCCCTGAGTATATTTTTGTCGAATTATAATTGTCCATGTTGTCAACGATATCAAAAAAGACAAGGAGATGTAATTGCTGAAATGGCAGGTGGATGACGAAATTTGAAAGGCGAAGCTGAATTCGAAATTGCCATTTTTTTCTATTTTCATGGGACATAACTGTTTTCGTGGATACTTTTAGGGAGGTGTAAGTACTGAATGCTCCACATTGACACTTTGTACTCATGCAAAGGAAATCACAAATACAAAAAACAGAAGCGAGTTGATTAAATCTTTATTTAATTTCTGCGCGAATAAGCGTCAAACTGAAGAGGAATGAAAATGACTCATTTTCAAGCATCACGGCCTATCAGAGGATGAATATCTGTTGACTCTACCCTGTTCTGTGTTGTCAACGAAAAATAGGATATCTTGATTCTCAGCTTATGATTTAGATATTTCTCCCGAGTAAGCAATAGAAAAACGCGTTTTTGATGGAACCTTTTTGTGGTATTTTCTTTGCTTTTGAAGGAGGAGTGATTTACCAAAGGAGTTAACTATCACTGATGATGATACAACTGGAGATTCTTCGTTCTCAACAATTTTGATGAGTCTTTTTGTACAGGATTTAACTGGTGAGTAAATGATCTTTTTACTTTATCGTCATGATAACTTACTTGAAGTAGGAAGATAGAGAAAGAGAGAGAGAGAGAGAGAGAAGGGGGTGCGAGAGAGAAAGAGAGAGATAGAGAGAGAGGAACTCTCGCATTCTCGTATTATATACTAACTTCATGAATTCAATGAGGAAAGTCATTTTGTAACATGCTTACACGGCCAGCTCTGTGGGTAGAACTTTTGCAATTAATTTCTAAATGCGTCACTTTTTAAACAATGAAAAACACATAAATAACAAACAAGGAATTTATGTTCCATAACTGCAATGGTTCACTAACTTTTATTTAACCACATAATCGGCGTAAACAGTCGTTTTCAGATTGAGTTACGCAAACAACATCTTCGCGTGTGTCGCGGAATGGACGAATAGACATACCTCGTTGCCGTTTTAGGAATTAACGATTTCAGAACTAGAACTTCAATCAGGGAAAGTTGGGAGTGAGACATAAATTATGGAGCTCAAATCAAAGAGACCGCCTTGTACGCTCCATTTAAACACTGTAGGGGGCTTGGTATTCTCATACACCTTGTCGAAAGGAAAATAGGTGAAAATACTTCTCTTTTGCGATGATATGTTTGTATGTTATGTAGATAGATCTAAACGTTCTGCGAAATCAAACAAAAGTACAAGTCTTGCTTACGTGCGATGGAGAAAGATACTTCATGACGATATTCAGTATTGTTGGCCTCGCAATGCACTTTCCGATTTGCATAAATTCCATCCATGGATTTTTTTTAGATATAAAAGTTGTCCCAGAATCTCCCCTGCAAAGCTATTTTTTAACAATATCGTACCTCTATCATTGTTTTATACAATTGTCTAACAAATAAGCCAGCTTCGTTTCACAATAACTTACCAACCACAGGCTATTTATTACCCCCTCCCTCCTCTCTCTGTCTCTCTCTCTCTGTCTCGCTCGCTGTCTTTGCCCCTTTCTTTTCTCTTTCTTATTCTTATTTTGTTTTTCTCTCTCCCTCATTTTTAAATATAAGGTCAGAGTACACTGACTTTATGATAGATGTAGTTTTTAGCGCAAAGCCTTAATATTTCTTTGTCAGTATTCCATTCTGAAGTTTTAGGGTTAAACAAATTTTATTTCTTTCTACATTCATTCATGGGTCACCTTATATACCACATATATGTCTTTAAATACATCTTGTAGTTATCATTTTAGTAAAACCTTTTAAGAATTACGTTTCATTTTCTAGAACTTTTTACGAATTTTATTCAAAGATTCCTCCGTTAGACTATACCCTTAAAACGGGGGGAAAATGTATGCCTACAATCATATACATCCAAAAAAAGATGATGCTAAAGAAATATTTCTGAATCGTAAGAGATACTTCGAAATGGAATAGCCAGGGGGCTGCTTCACATCTCTTCAACACTTGCTACAGTTACGCTCAGCCTGCCACTCTTAACTACCTTGTCAAGGAGTAAAATACTTTGTTGTTTTGCGCTCCCGAGGATCCTTGATGCATGCATGGGGGTACCGGTGGGGTGGTATTGTACCCCCTTCCTGGTCTCAACTACCTTGTTAAGGGGTAAAATACTTTTTTGTTTTGCCCACCGGAGGACCCTTGCTCTCCAAATTGTCTGTGATTGTAATACATATGAGGCATAAAATAAGAAGTATCCACCCTTTGATTCAATTCATTTTTTTCGGTATGAAAAAGTTATTGAATGTTGTATTCATTTTAAATCATAAATTCAATTTATCGCATCAAAATTAGTTATCTATTATTCTTCTATGAAATCATATTTACCACTTTCTAAATTTTCTATACTAAAAAAAAAAAGAATTTTGTTTCTCTGACCTGAAGCAGAAATATGCAGTTGACGTCTCCGGAATTGTTTTAAAGTTAATATAGAGTAGTTTATTCGAAGCAAGATGAACATGGTAAATAATCGAACGATGGACTATTAATTTTGTCAACATATGGGCAGTTCTGGTCTGGCGGAGAGTATGATAGCATAAGCTCTTTGAAAGCTAATCGAATACAATACAGTAAGGCAATTATTCTGGGATGTAACTAGGCTACTCCCCCTCCCCCATCTAAATCGTGGTCGAGAAGGAGAAAGGCAGATATATAAAGGGAGAAGGAAAATTGGGAAAGGACATGATAAGACCCCTGCGACACCGCATTCTTATTTTTCTAGTAAAACCCAGTAAATTCTACCTAAAGTGTTAAATCACCACTTAAAAGGACCGAGGAGTGACCACTTAAGTTAAAAAAAAAATGATATTAAAGGGATTCGGTAACTTTGTGAAGGCTTGATTTAATAAATTGTTAAATTTTGATATCTGTCTTGTATAATGATGTTCAGAAGGATAAATAAATAGCGAGGCATATAAAAAGGTTTTCAAATATATTATGCCATTATTAAGATATCTATGACTGAATACTCCCATTTATGAAAGCGTATGGCCATACGCTTTAGTCTAACACTGAGTCTATGGGGAAAAATGAGTCTGGCATTTCCGGTCACTTGCATATGTTTACTTTTGTGAAGCACATGATGATTTTGAAGGGCTTTTTTCCCCCTGGGCTTCATTTTTACACCATATTACATACACTGATAGCATGTAAGGCCAGGCAGCTCAGATTTTATCAAGCCTCTACAAAGTTACCAAATCACTTTAAGACTTTTAACATGCTGGATTCAGCCTTAATAGTGTTGCATCCAAAAAAAAAAAAAAAAGTGTTAAATTCTACCATTTTGAAATAGTGGTCACTCCTCGGCCCTTTTAAATGGTGATTTAACACTTAAGTTTTTCGAGTGTACCGCCCATATGATGACCAGTGCCCACTCACTACACCCTTGTGTTTAATGCAATCGACGAATACAATAATGGCTACTTTGAATACAAAGCAAAAAGAAACGTGAAATCTATGTGAAGAAAATGTCGTTTGCAAAGGGGTGACATTTCGGCAAACTGTGGGCAAATGCGCATATTTCTTTTTCTCGGTCAACCCTGGCTCCGCCGCTATTGTGAGGGAGCCGGGGGAATTCTGAAGAATCCTTGGAAAATATTGTTAGGAAGGAAAGGAATACGGGATGTTGAAATTGTGACCTTCTTTAATAAACAGAATGAGGAATTCATAAACATATTGAACACATGTCATCAACCCATCCGTATGCGTCTAGACCATTCCGGTGGTATCCTTAAAGAGAAAGTTGACTTTTGAAAAAAAAATATTGAACATTAATTTCTATCCTTTCTCACTTTGTTTATTCCCATATCATGCATATAGGAGTAGAAATGGTACATGGAAATGAATGCTTCTGAATCGCTCTCATGATTTATTTTCAAAATATGACTCAAAACTACAATGCCACATGTTGGTGTAGACGTGTAGTCCCATTTACCCAAATCCGTGTTCGTGATTTTGTCAGCCTGGGCCCTGACTAATAAAACTTGTTATCCATAACAACTGCTCGAGATCTATGACAAATTTGCTCTAAGCCAATTAAATTCAATGATTTTAGTAGCTTATAACAATAACTTGTTATTGATAACAAGTTTTATGAAGCAGGACCCTGATTACATTTGGATGACTCCAAAACTGTATAGTTCCTATTGACTTTATACATTTATATAGTCAACTATTAGCATAACTTGTGAACGTTTCCTTTCACAATACAATTCTCTGACGAATACCCAACACAATCTTTAAATTGACATGTGAAAGGTGGTCTGAGTAGATCAGGGCCCTCTTGCATTAAAAAGGTTGCGATTAAACGCAACCCCCAAAATTAAACGCAACTTGATCTTAACCAATCAGGATCGCTTATTTGGGTCTGTCATATTTTTTCTGAGTTGCGTTTATTTGCAACTTTATGCAAGAGGGCCCAGGGCCCCTTATTATAAAGAGCTGCGATTGATACTAATCGATCGCAACCCTTTATAAAACCGAGCCGAATTCACAAAATTGTATTCTAATTTACACGCACGTATATCTTCCACAATGGCTGTCAAGGACAAACTGAAAGCTTGTCAGAGGATTGCATGGCATAGCAAGGAGTAATAAAGAGTAATTAATCTGTATTGTGGCTATTTAAATACAATAACTTATATTAGATGTAAACCACAGCTCAGCACATGGGTCCATGGGTTAGGAGTGTATAAATTTGAATTACTCATAAATGTTCATCATCTCCTACAAATGAACACCCCTGGTAAATCCCTTTAACCCTTTCAGGACAGAAGTTATTTAAGGGCTACCCTGGTCACATTTTGTTCTTCAAATTGGCAACAATAATATTTTTCATTTAGTGCTGTATGGTTCTATTAAAGTGTAATGTCAGTGAATACAATATACATGGTGAGATATTTTGTCGAAAAGTTGAAAAATTGCCAATTTTGATAAAAAGTAAAGATTTTGAACCTCTCAATGTGTTGCCAAATTAAGGATCTTAAAGTTTATTCTCGTTTTCGAAATTCCTGGCTTCAAACGCAATATGGTGCAGAAATTTTTCCTCTTTATGCTCATGCATCTGGTATATAGGGAATTTTCGATGGAGAAAGGGAACATTGTGACAGCTCACGTACAATCATATTATTAGAAAAGTCAACAGCGAAATGACTGATATCATATGCTTAGGTTGCAGATTTGATCTATGGTATTAACACTGTCTTTTAAAAACTCACAACATACTATAATATCACTCTCACATGTCGTGACTGACTTATGCATGCCCTTATCATTTTCTGAAATTTTCTGAAACATTACTTAATCATACATTCCTCCTTTTTTCAATTGAATCACATTTTATTAATCAATAAAGGGGGGGGGGGTCTTAAATTCATGACAAAACGTCTTGCTGTTGAGGTTATGATTGCCCTTTATAAAACTGACACCGGCTTGCCGACCAGTTATAAATCGTACATGTTTTTGTACATCGCGAATCGATTAAGTACAGATTTGATAAATCATCCAAAAACAAATTGATCTAATTTACAACAAAGGTCGTCGGACACTTGGGTTGAGTCCATAGGCAAAGCCGGGGGGCACAAGGAGGATATGCCCCCAATCATTCTCCCCGCTAAAAAAAACAAACAAAAAACAACAAAAGACAAAATAAAGAAGTCATCAAAGGACTTGGGGGTCAAGACTTTAACCTTACTCCTACCCCTGTTTAAGTGCGCGCGCGTGTGTGTTGTGTGTGTGTTGGGGGTGTGTTGGGGGTGTGTTTGTGTGGAAGTATGTAACTCTTTGAATTTGTGTGTCAGTGTCTGTGCCCCCCCCCCCCCCCCGCTCAACAAGTCTGGATACGCCAGTGGTTGAGTTCCAAATGTCTATGACGTCACAATTCATCCAGGGAAGGGAAAAATAATATTGATATCATCTGTCCAAACTACAAAGGTCTTTGGGGAAGGAAACTTTCCCTGTATGTCTCTGAAAATGAAGAGAAGATGGTTATATATGTATATTCTTTACATGATTTTAGGCAACGTCTTGAACTTCACTGCCTTGCCAAGATCTTACTCATCTAGTCACGTTTCCTGGAATGATATCTTGAAATCACGAAAGGATTATTTTGTGTGTTTTTTTAAATTGTGGTGATGATATATCAACTTCTAGTAGACTAATTGTTATGTCTAGATAATCGAGTCATAGAACTGTTACACTTGTTGCACAAAATACAATGCATTGTTACAAGCATGCTAAAACATGGAAACGGTTTTATTTTCAAACTTCGGATATGTTTCATCATGTTCATGTGAATGTAAAGTGGATACGCTTTCCGTATTGATTTTATAAAAAAATGCGTAAAAACCAAACTGTATAGTTAGCATAGAACTCTTTGTTCAAATACGGATCATATATTGTAAAAAAATAAGTAAAACTGGTGCACTCTGTGGTTAGCTTGAAATGGTGGATGGATCTAAGTGGTTAAATTGTTTCATTTGCCCCTTTATCTAACAACATCAAACTCTTTATAAATTAGGACAATTCATCTAAAAAAAAATTCGGACGGTCGATTACCTCTGTCAGTATGTAGTTTTATTCAGCTAGCTGCATCACGATCTAGGTCATACCAAAGCATGAATATTAAAATCAATTTCGTTTGCGTATCCATCTAAAACAATGTGTTTGTTATTCTATTTATGTAACCGCCAGCTCGTAATTACAATGTGCGCATGTGCAGATGAAGGTCATTTGTACCGAGTACAATTGACCTTTATACGCTGTCATGTTGTATGCACAACGATACGCGCACCAGTACGATTTTTACTTGTTAAACAAGTTTTAGCGCGTCCACCAAAAGAGTTGCGCGTGCGCGTACAAATTGGGGTCATTTCAGGGTCATTGTACCATGAACTAATAAGTCAGTTCGTAATTAATGACAAATGACCCTGAAATGACCCCAATTTGTAAGCACACGCGAATTTGTTATGGTGGATGCGCTACTTATGTAACATGTAAAATCATACCGGTGCGCGCATCATGTTTCGTATACCGGTGCATACAAAAGCACAGCCTATAAAGGTCAATAAAGGTGAAAATGACCTTTATCTGCACATGCGCAAATTGTAATTACGAACTGTCTTATCATCCTCCATTAAAACAAGGATGTTTCAGGATTACGATGAAGCTTTTTCGTCCCCATCTCTTTCATCCTTGCTACCCTTTTCCTCTTTCCATCCACGTCGACGAATAAATCGCATTAGGTTTGAACTTGTCCGCCCCCACTTGCAATAAGGGCACACTGAAGCGACCGCAGAAGCCATCAATTACCATTGAGGTTACTGGAGATAGACACATTACAATCTGACTACCACCCGAGAAACACGAGGGGTGGCACTCAGATTAGAACCCATTGATACGATATTATTGAGGGTGATCTATTTGGAGGGGTTACATTGTCAGTTATTGTGGTTAATTTGGAAAACCACTTGGCAATCTACCTGAGATGTGGTGTGAAATGAGCATGAATACATCCGAATTAGTCTCGGTGGTGATTTCAACATGTGCGATTTTTGAAGTTTATAAACTGAGAAATGGAAAGCGCTTTACGAGAGCAGGAAAAAAATAATAAGAGGACACAATAATCAATAATTGAACATCTTTCACAATAGTGATTCTCACATATATCACCAGTAAATACATCAATCACCATTTGTCATTATTGTCACTACCATCATCATTGGCATTATCGGCGGTCACCCTTGTCGTCATCATCATCAACGTCATCACCATCATCCTCACCAATCATACCGTATTAACAGGGGGTCGCCCCACCCATATGATCGGTCGCTTGGTTTTTTTTTTTAATGACTTGTCTCATCTTACGCCACTGCTCATAGCAATTATCACTACTGTCCCATTTTCTAATTTTCTTTTTTGAGTTGCAACCTCAGTAACTTCGCCATGAGAACATATCCATTGTATTGTTGTGACATAGATTTTTCTTTTAACGTCGGCACTGATCTTCGTCATCACGTTTTTCTCCTTAATATATTTTGATATTTTTTCTAATATATTTTTTCTTCAATATTGCATCGTTCACATAAAAATCACCTCGGGATACTTTTACCGTTTTTTGTCTTCTTATCTTCCAACACCTTCAATATTTCTCTGGTCATATCCACCTCTCTACCCCCCCCCCCCCTCTCTCTCTCTCTCTCTCTTCTCTCTCCTTCTCTTGTTTACATCTTCGTTATTTCTTGGCCAGGCACCTTCATTTTGTGTTGAAAAGGTAAAAGTGATAACTGTTCATTTGTGCAATTGTTTTGTACAGTCGAACTCAAGTAACATTTGCTTTCAAGTCAGTGCATGCGATCTCTGCCAAACGTGTGATACACAGACAAAAAGAAGGAATCAGCTCTCCAACCACTTTAGAAACATCACCTTCAAGATCAAGAGATGAAAGTCAGATATGATATAAACAAAGGATGAGTAGTGATGAGAGTAAGATATATCTTCGCTTGGAAGGGGAACGATCTCTGGAGACAAAAGTTGGAAATGTGTGTATATGTTTGCGCAGACTCTCGGAGCCCGAGCGGTCGTATAATGCTCTGGGTCGTTATTTGTTTTCGCGGCTTTTCGGCACTTGCAACATGACATATTGCGTTGTAGGAATTAATCAGTCTGGGAGGGGTTAAAGGAAGAATACCTGCTCCAAAATGTTGGGACTCCGTCCTTCCTTTTTTCTATTTTGTGAAAGAAATGAGAGATATAGTAACTTGGAAAGAATGAGCATCTTTTGAGAGACTTCAAAGAAGCGAATGGGAAAACCGAATTTAGCTTAAATGAGCGCATCCCTGTTCATAGATCAATGACAGGCGCAAAAACTACACGAACGTGTTAATATGACCAGGGTTCGTATCACCCTTCTAAGCTTTCTTTTCCTTTTCACTGAAATATATTCTTTACAGAATTTAATCTTTCGGTAACATGATGTACATTCATTTAGGTCCCTGGCGCTTGAAGCTCGGCATGAATATGAAAATTAAGATCAGAAGTAGAAACGAATAAGCAATATCCTTGTCTGCAATGGAAATCAGTTCCATGAGTGTCACTTTAAACTGGGCTTGCGTCGTCCGAAGATGTATGTATCATCTTGACTAGGAGGGTGACAGTGACTCAATACGAGGCGCGAACGTCGACGACCCGAGATCCTAACAGAAAAAAAGGAGGACGACAATGAAGGGTGCTCGGTAATATGGCAGACAGAATGAGAGATGGAGTTGAAGAGGAATATTTTTGAGTGAAATGTCACGATTGAGGCTGGATAGAAAGGGTCATAAAACGCGCTAATATAACTCTCATAACACGATAAATCTCTCGCCCAACGATCGGCTTTTCAACAACCCTAACCCGGCGATTTTAAAGCCGCACTATAGAAACTAATGTGAATAGATGCTGAATTATTGTGGCTAGTCATTAATTGATCTGATGAGTATGGAATACCTATTAAAGACGTAAGTATTGCAAGTCCCCTTTGACGACGATGAAACTTCGATAGATTTGAATTTTCTTTATTACTTTACAAGGCATTCGTACGTTGCCGAATATGAGAAACAATATGCCGAACAATGCAAGTCTGATACCAGGAGGGTATGTGTGTGCGTGTATGTGTGTGTGTGTGTGTGTGGGGGGGGGGGTGGAGGGTCATAGATCTAAAAATGAACTAAAGTACATGGTCTCCTAAAATGATATGATTCGATGGTCCATCGTAAGGTCGACGTCGCAATAGTAGAGAACAGTCGTGAGTCCACTGAAAGTGTAATTTTCACTGAAATTTGGGGTAGAAAATTTGATATGAAAATGACTATCATCGCAGTTTTCCCCAGAAATTCGTTTAATGGCCCCCTATCATTACTATACCGTCTACTGTACGTTGTGGCCCACATATCAACGTAACGTAACAGGAAAAAATAATGTGACGTTACGTTCCTGCTCGCTATAACATGTAGAGAGTTGACTTTGCGGGATGCACGACGCGCAGACCTACTTCGTCACCATTTTCGTCACCCAGGTTGCAGAATGATAAATGGTGTTTTAAAGAGAAAAGAACAACAATAGCAACAAAACGCGCATAAAAAAGTTTGTTTGGTG